>CAHIKZ030001802.1:3817500-3932500 GCA_903632075.3 Acanthosepion pharaonis
AGGCATTGTACATGGAATTAGAACAATCTACCGCTGTGGACTAAATAGAGGACTTGGTTTGAAATTCCAACAAATATCACCTGAAGAAGGCCAGAGCATACTATGGATGAAATGTTTTGAATGTGACAGTAAAAATGAGGACAACATTCCAAACAATGTCAATAGTGTAAATATTTTCCAACACAGAAAGTTCAACAATACTATGTCACAAGCATTGAATTTCTCCTCAACAGAAAATGCTGCCACTTTTTAAATTTTGTTTTATATTTGACTTAGAGGCCATTTCAATTTTAAAAGGGGTAAGATCACTAAGTTTAACAAAATGAGACTGTTGAAAAGTAAAACCATAGACCAGGCATGGTGAAGTAATGGATAGCAGTTCGGATTGAGGAATCAGAGAGCCAAGTTCCAGTCAGATCCATTGCATTCACTTATGTCCAAATACCCTTGTGAAAGGTATGAATTCTCTTCTTTTCCTCCCAGCTATGGATAAATAGCAGGACTGACTGGGTTCTATAGCCTTGGGTGGCAACCGGTCTAGGAGAAAGTAACTTTGAATTCAAAACTGTATGTAGCCCTGGCGTAGCACAAACTATAACAGCTAAAGAATAGATTGTTTGCCTCACCAATCTGGAAATGTAACCAGCAATGTTCATTTCATGAGGCACTATTAAATAACTAATTAATTAGGAGGAATGGTGGAGTAATGGATAGCAGCTTGAATTGTGGAATCAGAAAACCTAGTTTGAATTCCAGTTGGGTTCGTTATATTCACTCTCATGTTAAGGTATGAATCTATCTCTTCCTTCCCAGCTATGGGTAAATAGCAAGACAGATTGGGCCATATAGCCTTGGTTGGCAACCAGTGTAGGAGAAGGAAAATTCTGAATTCAAAACCAGCCTGGAGTGAGTTGGCTTCCATCAAGCAGTTTTGCTCAGGAAACGCCATTTCTGCTGCAGCTGCAGTAGACATGGTGCTCTTAAGGGGTTACAGGATTTGTGATCGTACTGTCAATCAGGTAATCAAATCTGAGGAAGTACTATATTATGATAAAATAAGCAGAAATGGCTTATCAAAGTAAGTAAATCATATTTAGCTTTCCTGAAATAAGAGTCCACATTTGGAAATAATAAAAGGAAATATAAAACCAAAACAAGAACAGGAATATTTAAATTATGACATTGGTTCAAAATTATGACTGAATTGGTTCAAAATTATGACTGTTTTTTATTGTTACAGAGTATCATCTTCTATGTACCGTGTCCCTTCAGGACATTGGCAATCATGACTCTCTACAATTTCTTGTCTTTTGTAGCTCTTAATAAATTTTGTCTTTTTTGCTATCTCTCCTATGCCAACCATTTACACAAGCTTGTTCTTCTTCTTTGATTTGCCGTTTGCCTTCAGAATGTTGGCAATCATAGCTCGCCACAATTTCCTGTCCTTTGCAGCTCTTAATAAATTTTGTTTATTTGTTATCTCACCTAAACATTGTCCTGTCATCCATTTACTCAAGCTTGCTAGGAAGGTTATGCATTGCTTTTCTCTGTTCCTCTTGCTTTTAATCTGTACTGTGAGTATCGGATTTTCCAAGCCTGCTTTCCTCATTATGTACCCTAGAAATTTCAACAGCCACTTCTTAATTTTAAGTATAAGTGTCTTTTTTTTTTACATTTTCTCTAAAACTTGGTGTTGTTCACATGTTCAGTCCATGTTATTCTCTGCATACTTCTGTAGAACCGCATTTCTGTTGAGTCAAGTCTCTTCTTTATCTGTGAGGAGATTGTCCCACATTCACTGGAATTATAGGAGTGCTGATATTACACAACAGTTCAGTACTCTTTGCCTTGTTTCTAACAAAATTTTCCTGTTTCTTAATACTTTGCTTAGATTTTGGAATGCAGCTTTTTACTATTCCAATGCACCTTCAAATTTCAGTATTGCACTTTCTATTTTCTGTTGAAACACTTCCCAGATGTTTAAATTGTTGTACATTTGTGATTTTGATATCTAGGAATTGTAATTTGCTTGTTGGGCTGACAACTTTTGCTAACAACTATGCATTCCGTCTTTTTGCAGTTGATGTTTATTCCTTTCTTTTTATTTTACTTTACTACCTTCAGTAGGTGTTCTTGCAGTTTCCTTTCTGTGTCTGCAATCAAAACTGTTTCATCTGCATATCTGCCAATAATAAATCCTGTTAGGACTCCTAATTCTCTCAGAATCGTCTCACTGTATAGTTTGAATAAGTCCAGTGAAAAAACATCCTAATCTCCAGTCTTTATATTTTTGTATATTTGCTGAATTCATTTTCTATCTGTATGCAGGTGATTTGCTGCGAGAATAACTTCTGGAATATTCTAATATCCTTCCCAAATATGTCCAAGTTACCTGGCTGTTTGAACCATTCTTATCAAATGCTTCCCTCATTGCAATCTGCTCCACTAATTTTTTTTTCTTTTTTACATTAGACGCAGTTTGAATGAACTTCAACAACAAGCTACAAACAGCGTCCCTTGCATTGTTTGTGCAGATGTCTCGTGCGAGATCTATTGTGGCCTGTGGGTATGTCACAGCTGTTGCAAATTCTTCAAATACAGTATGGAAGATGACCGTTATGACAAGTACAAATGCAAATATGGCAACCGGTGTGTGATCAACAAGAATAGCAGGGACACCTGCCACAGTTGCCGCTTCAAGAAGTGCCTCATTGTTGGAATGGTTAAGGAACAGAATGACCGGGAAAATGGGAAGCGTAGAGAAATTATACGGTTAGTGTTGTCTATTTTTTTTTTTTTCTAGTATGTCAACCCATGTTGGGTATTTTAATGTTGAATTCTCATATAAGGCCACCCAGCAATGATTGAACTCACTACTCATTAGTAATGATCAACATGACTAGTCTTATAAAGCATTACCTTATGCTGAAAGTTAAGAATGATGATGTTTTTTTTCATCAATTATCTGTCTCTCTCTCTCTCAAGGTGTTGCGATTAAGCTTTTTATTTAATTTTTTTTGTGTTCGTACAAGTGTTTTCTTTTCTGGACAAAAAGTGTGTAAAGACTGCCCAAAAGTTTTGCATATCTGAGCACTTTTGGCTATTCTTTTAGCCATTATCAAGGATGATTTTTATTTTTATTTCTTTTTTTTTTATGTATGTGTGTAAAGTTAGAGGAATATTTTATTTTCCAAACACAGTCAGCAAAATGGGCCAGCACAACCATGCAACAAAATTATAACAGTACATCAGTGAAGGTTTTAAAACAAACACTTATTTAAGTTTGGTTCATTTTCTTTTTTTTTTTTATTATTGTTGCAGAACGGAAAAGACGATATTGATGTGCAACCCTCGGCAGTTTCCCTGCAAGGTGTGCGGCGACCTTGCCTCAGGCATCCACTATGGCCACTTTATCTGTGAGGGTTGTAAAGGCTTTTTTCGACGCAGCATTCGTAAAAAGATGAACTATTTGTGCATTGGCAAGAATTGTATCATTAACAAATTCACACGTACACGCTGTGCTTATTGCCGCCTGCAGAAGTGTCTCATGTTGGGTATGTCAAAGGAGGCCTGCAAGAAAGGTCGGCGCCCCAAGGCAAAGCAGTTGAAACTGATGAGCCAACCACGGGAAGAATGCAGGATTTATGAGGAATACAGGAAACCTGCGTTAATGGTTAGTAATTGGGTCAACTCGGTCAATTCCCAAGATCCAGCTGAAGAACCAGAAGATGGAGAGGTTCCTGAAATGTAAGTTTTCATCTATTTTTCACTTTTTCATTTCATGATCTCATTCTAAAAGCTTAAATTGTTGAAACGGGAATACACTGCTGGTCAAAACCTTAAGGCGAATGAAAATAAAGAAACATACCTTTTGTCTTGTTAGAAGACTTGTTACACTTATTTGAGTAGAGCTTTGAAAAATTAAAATAAGAAAAGGACAAATAAATATTAAAAACATTTTTGAAGCTTTACTCAAATAAGTGGTTGAGTCTAACAATGCAAAAGGTATATTTTTTTCTATATTTTTGTTGGTCAGCAGTGTATTTCCAAGAAAAAATCTATTTCGTGGTTCAGAAAGAGAAATCACATAGCTGAATTTGAATTCCACTTGGGTTCATTACATTCCCCTACATGCAAATACTCTTGGGAAAGATCTGAATCTATCTCCTCCTCAGCTATGGGTTAAATAGTACATGCATTTGAAAATAATCATTATTCCTAAAAAAATTATATCCAAAGGTTTGATCAAAATGTATCAGGACTGTTGTTATGGTAAAGGAGCTAAAGTACACAGAATGAAGCCTCTTGGCACTGATTGACTTTGAGCACATACACACTAAGTTATAGCATTCTTGCTCACTTCTGTTGTTTATGGGAGTACTTGGCAGGAAAGTGTCATCTCACCTCACCAAAGAGGTTCCATCATATAACCATGGCTTGTGCAGCAGTTTTGGGCCAAAGAAAACATTCCCCAGATTTTATCCCTTACAACTTTTTCCACTTCCCAAAAATCAAATCCATCTTGAAAGGAACAAGATTTCAAGACATTGAGGAAATCCAAGAGAATGCATCAAGGTATCTGCTCATTATTCCAAAAAATGAGTTCCAGTAGTTAGGAATGTTGATTTCATCCTTTTTATTATCATCCAATGTTTTAGCCAATCTATTCTCCAGCCTTCCTTTGCTGTATCTGTGACTCCAGCTTAAAAAAAGAAACACAAAAAAAACACCCTCTCTTTCTATACAAATTGTACACCTGAGGAAGAGAAAACAATGACTGGGGAAAAAAACTCTATGTAATATTTTTACAACTGACAAAATAGCATCATATGAAAGGTACAGAATGTGATGAGGGTGGAATTGGTGAACACTTTTATGTGTTAGTGAACAGAGACTTTTGTAATAATACTTATATCAAAAAAGCGTAAATCTTAAATTTTCTCAATTTGATAAATATTTTTTCTTCTTCTGGATTCAGCTTGTCTGTTTTGAATTGAATCTCTCCCGGTTAAAATTATATTTTCTTCTAAACAAATCACTCTATGTAAGGCTGATGGAGTTTACTAAAACTTAAATTCATTTATTGCAAAAGTTGTTTGAACTCTGTTGATTTAATTTTTTTTGTTCACACCTAATGTTTCAGCCGATCCATTCTGCAATCTTCCTTTGGTGTATCTGTGACTCTGGCTTTAAAAAAAAGAGACACCCTTTTATTCTATACAATTTGTACACCTGAGGAAGGTGATTCTTGCAGAACCCTCTGTGTAATAATTTTACAACTGATAAAATAGCATTCTATGAATGGTACAGAATATGTTGAGTATAAATTAAGTATAAACCTTAAATCTCTCACTTTGATAAGAATTTTTTTTGTTTTCTGGATTCATCTCTAGTGATAGAAAAATAAAAAGATCATTATTTCAAAAGTAAAAAAATATAGAATGGAAAGCTAAAAGTTTGGCAAACCATTTTGTTTTGCCATAAAAAATAAAAAACAAAGAAGAAAAAATAAATAAATAAAAAAAAAAGAGGCCAAAAGTTTATCTTTACTAAATGAGGTGAAATAAAAGGGATTGTTAAATGAGTCATTTCTGGAAGCAATCAAAATCAAGAACAATTCGGGAATGAATTCTTTTGTCTTTAAAAAATAGTGTTAACATAGTGATGAGCAGGCAAATGGACCAGACCAGCTGCTGAAAAAAATTTCATCCGCTGTCCCTTACCCTAAAGCTTTGAACACTCTAAAAATCCCACAGAGTCGAAAGAATTACTATCAAGAAATACTTACATACCTACATACACATTAACAAAGACTCTTCTCTCTCCACACACACTCATCTCTCTCTCTCTATTATATATATATATATATATATATATATATATATAATTCTCAATGTGTGTGTGATCAGATGTTGTTTATGTGTTTCCACAGTTTTCATTTGATTTTTTTGTTTGATAGGTAATTCTTTAGTGCCGGTTTTGAGTTTAAATTGTTGGTGACAATAGCTGTGGAGCTGTCCATTATAACTCTCATCAATTTTTTACTATTTACTGTCTGTTCTTTGATATATATCTTTCATAAAAACTTTAATGAAAATAAATAGTTTAAATTATTACAATAATATTATCTATAATTCTCAAAATGTGTGTGTGTGTGTGATTGAATGTTGTTTATGTGTTTCCGTAGTTTTCATCTGATTACGATGAAATTTCTTTTGTTTGATAGATAATTCTTCAGTGCTGGTTTTGAGTTCAAATTGGGTGGAAAAAATTACAACATTGAAGGTGAAAAATCAAGAAGCTTTAATCTTTTTTTGGGTTAACTTTGAACTTAAACTGCTCTAATTGAATGGCAAAAATTCCCAGTAATGAAAGACCTGGTTGAAGACAGGTTATACTGCTAATATATATATAATGTTAAAGACTTAAAGACTTTCAGCACAAGAACTTTCTGATATGAACCTATTAACTCTTTGAATATTATTGTATATTTTATTTAGAGAGATATATATCTTTGTATTAATTATCTTTGCATGCATTTTAAAAAGATCATAAATTGGTATATATTTTGGATAAAGGACATTATCTGAAGATAACCACCTGTAAACAAGTAAACCCTTATTTTGGTGACTTCCACATTAACAGACAACCACATTAGTTCTTTGACTCCCACATAGCTACTCTGTTTTGAAGTGTGTCTCTTGTGGCTAAAATTTGTTAGATCCTGGTAAAAATTTGTGCCTCTTCCTTGTTATCAGGCTTACTACAAGGGTCATGGTAAAATTATACACAGGAAACATTCAGCATTCATTGACTGAACAGTTAGTGTTACTGTTGGTTGAAATTTATAAAATCCGAACTGTTTCTAAAGTTTGTGGTTTTTCTGAAGCAGTGTTATTTTTGTTAACTCCCATCTCTTTGCCCTCTTTACCAAATGCCCCCTACTATTGTTGTCTCAACACTCTTCCTTGCCATACATTACAAGAAAAAAGGAAAAATCTTTCTTGATTTTATTTAAAATTAAAAAAATATGACAAACTGGAATGGTTTTTTGTGACACATTTCATCTGTTAGGATTTCATCGGGTCACAAAAAAGTAAAAACCTTTTCAGTTTGTCATATTTTTCTAAATACTGTTTGTTGAAAATTATGCAAAATTATATATCATTATATCATTGTATTTTTAATTTAATAGATTAAATTTAATATTTCCAATAAGAAAAATATTTTACTGTATTTCAAAACTAGTTTAAATTGACTGGAAGGAGTTTTTTATATTTTTTTTGAAATCGCTAAAATCAGCACCATTTTTTTTAGCCATCTGTCATCACAATGTATTTCTCTTAAAAAATCTTTCAAAAATAAAATGTACTTTTCTGAAACTTTATTTGAGAAATATTAGTTGATTTAAAGTTTAATTAGTCTGATTTGAAACAAATATTACTGACTTTTAGCTTAAAATATTGCAGAAATGAATTTTTAACACTGAGGTAGGTGTTTAGTTTAAGGTATTGACAGCTTCACTGACAGTCAAAAGTTTATCTAATTTTCTGGTGGGAGGGGGGAACATATTTGTAAAAATTACTTGATGAATTTATTATAATGTGAGCACCTTTTTATATAATTTTTACAGTAATCTTAAACATTTAGCAAAATATGCTCCTTAATTTAATTTTTTTTTAAATTTTGGGTAATTTGGTTTTGAATTTACTGTAGTTATCACTTTTATTTTTTGATAATGTCGTGTATGGACGTCCGTATTTACAAAAATCGGCACGTTTATGCACATACAAAAAAAAAAAAAAAAATTCTTTTTAAAATATTGGAAGTGGGGTCGCTGAATTGTACTAATTTCCATTAGTAAATATAGTTTTTAAAAACAATATCACCTTTAACCGGTACAAATTAACATAGAAATTTAAACTTTAGAAGTTAATTAAAATTTAAAAAAACTGAAAACAATTCTTGTAAAAATTTATTATTCATGGAAAAAAAAAAATCCGTAATATCTTCTTTCATAAAAAGCTTTTCTAATGTAATGTCTTAGTTTTATTACATTTTTTTTTAATTCTATTATTCAGAGCAGATTTTCGGTAACTGGGGGTCGTGTTTTACAAAAAAAAAATAAAAAAATTGATGATTTAAAAATTCTCCAAGGATTTCTGCATATACATTTTTAAAGCCATGCAAAAATCAATTGCTCAAAAGATTTTATAAAATCAAATAGTGGAGGCAGGGTAAAAATTTAAAAAAAAGAAAAAAAAAGGAATGTTTTTACCAAGATTTTCTACTAAAACAGAAACATTTTAAAAATAATTTAATTCATTTGTTAATAAGTCCTGAAAGTTTCATTAAAATCCGACAACTATTTGATTTTTAAGAATCCAAATCAATGTGTTTTTCACCGCAAAAGAATGACGCTAAAATTTCCTAATGTCTGGTCTCTCCTCCACCGCCTGCTGATTTTTAAACAAAATTTCGAACGCTCTAAAAAGGTTAAAATAAAATAATTTAATTAAAAAAGAAAAGATCCTTTCGCCTTTCCTAACATCAAAAAGTTTTGGTTTGACGATAAAGCATTAAGTTTGGTTTGGTGCATTTTTTTCACCATACGACGTATGATGCCCAATTTTTATTTTTAGCGAGGTACCTTCTTACCTACAGTAGACAACGAAAAACGCATTATTGAATTTTTCCACATTGTTATTCAGTTGCCTAATTATTCTGATATATAGAAATTTTATATACCATATATAAACAAAATAAAAAATACTTAATATCGACTCATTCTTAAGAATAGAAAAAAAGTTTCTAATGAGAATGAGATACATCTTCTTCTTAGAAAAAGATTTTTGCAACTTATAGATGTGATTTTTTGTTTTAAATCATTTCTTGAAAAAAAAAGTTAAGTTTTATACTATTAATGTGGAAGAAAAGGCTTTATTAAATACGATGTCTTTTTTTTTTTCTTTGGCTTCCTTAAAACCTGTAGCTATGTTGATGGCTGTCCAAACCAGACCGGATGTCCGGTCACGTTCAGGAAATAACGTTCCTTCCTTTCTTGACCATCTAATTTTATCTTATTTCACTTGTCTTCGTGGCTACTAGGTTTTCTCACAAATACAGTTTTTTGGTCGTTTTAACGTTGACGCGAGTAAAGCAATTTAAATTTATTTAGCTGCTCCTCCTCCTCCCGGATGGTAGGTTTGACACAAGGTCACGATTAACGTGTAGCCTTGTAAAGGGAATTTTTGAAGTTGAAAAGTGTTTCTTCTTTGACGTATCTTGGATTCATTTCAGGGCAGTTTTTAGTTCAAAACTAGACATTTTTTTATTGATTCTTTTTCAACTACTTATTTTTAATCTGAAAGAGAAAAGAAAATCAAGTGTTTAAAAAAGAAAAGAAAAAAGGCTAGAACCAGATATATCTGAGTGGACATAAAAAAAACGTTTTTTATCACCTGAATTTCGATTATATTTCATTTTTTTGCTGATCTTTAGTGTTTTTAGCGTTTTTTTTCTCCATTTATTAATAACGTATTTAATTTAAAAACGTATTTAATTTAAATGTTTTTTCGCTATTCGTAAATTCTGAATTGATTTTGAGTGCGCGTTTTTTTTCCCAATTATAACAAAAAAAAAAACATTGTCTAGAGAAGGTCATCGTTTCTTCACAACACAAACGTTTCGTCTCTCTCTTTCAAGATGGATGCATTATTAATTACGTAATTTAAATAAATAAAAAATAACAACAATCCAATCATCCATCTTCTAAACTTAAGATTCTTATTTTTAGTAGTTTATTTTCAATGATGAAACCTTTTTTATAAATCTTCCAAACCACCTTTTAATTACTTTTTAAAAATTGGTAGAATTTTATTCACATTCTCCTTTGAATTCATTAATTAATTCTTCCTCATCAACAATTTTGTTATTTTTTTTATTTTTTTTTTTTTTATCACTGAACAAAAAAAAAATCAAATACCTCATTTAGTCATTTAACAATTTACCTTTCTGGATAAATCACTTTGAAAAAAAAAAAATTATCCTTTTCAATTTTGAAAGAATAGAGACCTATTTAATTTCTTTCTGCAATTCCTGCCATCACTCCTCCAAACTTTTAACATTTGTCATCACAATTTGGATTTATACATCTTCTTCAGTCTATCAACTTATTTGACGCTTAAGTTCTCAAAAGAGAAGTTGTTTAGTTTTTTAGTGCTTCTCTTTTTGTGCTATCAAAGAATCTCTCTAGCGTAAATTATCAACAATGGGAGGAATTACTTCAAAATATTGGTATGAAGACGATGATAGGGACATGTAAGTATCATTCAATAAAATAACTTATTTGCATTGTTTATTAAAAATTGACTTTATCGCTCTCATAACCATTTTTTTCGTATATCAACAACTTTGTGAAACGAAATTTCTTCCAATTTTTTTAATTTTGAAAAAAATGTTGAAAATGTTTTTTTTTTTCGGGCTCTATTTTCGTTTCATTTCTGATAGATGACTTTTTTTTTTTCAAATCCAAAGGAGGTACTTTTTGGGGTGTGGGTCGTTTATTTATTTATCTATAAAGTAAATTTTCTAACGGCAACTTTTTCTTTTTATTAAGCCGCCCCGTCCCAAACTGAGACCACCCACTCCAATTTTTTATTTAATTTAAAAACTACTCATCATCTGAGAGTAGCTAAAACACATTTTTATTCTAAATTATTAAGAAGATTTGTTGATCACATTGTTGAATTATTTCATTTTTTACTAGGCACCACCAAACCAAAAATGGATGCATTTTTTTTTTTCGAAATGAAACCGCCCGCAAAAATAAATAAGAAAAATCAGGGAATTGTCCGATTTAAATTAAGATTTCAGTACTTATTCAATTCATTGATGAATGAATTGTAAGAAAACTTTGTAGAAATATTTTTGGTAGGACCATTTTTACCCCTTTTCATTTCGATACGCCTTAAATTAAAATTGCAGGGTAGGTCGATGGATGACAAATAAATGTTTTTAATTTTTTTTATATTTTTGTTAAGGTACTTCCACTAATTCTATATACGTAAAGTTTAAAATGAATTTTCGAAAATGAAAAGACCTTATTTTTAGCTTTAAAGGATTTTTAAAGTTTACTATTTCACGTAAGCAAAATACTCTGGTGATGTGCTTCAAACAGAAATTATATTGATCGGAATCGCTAAAATCGGCTATTTTGACACATTTGTGAACAAAAGTTAATTCTCGGTTTTAAAAATCTTGCAAAATTAAAAAAAAATATTTATGATTGAGAAAAATTAGAAAATTTCAAGTTAAATTAATCTGCTTTGAAACAGATATTACTTATAAATTTTTTTTTGATAAAATGTTGGATCCAAGCATTTCTTAAGAACTGGCTCTTGTTTTTCTGACCTATTGATCGATTTATTGAGCGCCTAAATGTGTTGAAGTATGGGAGACAACCCTTAAAATCAGTAACCATTTAAATGTCATGTATGAACTAGCATACTTAGAAAAATTAGAACATTTTATACACAAAAAAATTTAAAAATGTTCAGGAGGTATCAGATTGTAATAAGCATTACAATATATGATTATAAAATATAATTTTACATAACAATATTTCCTAAGAGTTACACAATTGAAACTGAATTTTTAAAGATTTAAAAGCTCATTCAATTTATTTACAGTATTGTCTTTATTATATATTAGTCATAAAAGCAATTAAAAGTTTCTCTACTTAAATAATATCTTAGTTTTATTGAATTTTTTATTTTATGATTCTGAATAGATTTTTGGTAAGATGGTCTGATTTTGAAAAAAATTTGGTGATTAAAATTCTTTAAAAAAATTCTGCTTTTAGCTAATATAGTTACTAAAATATATCACATTGAATTTCTCAAGTTTTCATAAAATTAAGTGGGTGAAACACTAAAAAAATTTTTTTTTTTTTCGTTTGTGAATAAGTCCTGAAAATTTCATTAAAATATGACAATTTGATTTTTGCAAGAATTTCTAAATTATTGTGTCTGTCACTGCATAACAGAGGCTAAAATTTGCTATGATAAAATTTAGTACATCAGTTGACACAAAAAAAAATAAATGTAATGGATAAAAAAAAATGTTGCTTCATTTTATTATTTTAATATAAAATTAATATTCTTATTAAAAAATAGTCTAAATTTAATAAGAAATAATTTTATTTATAGAATAAAAATATATTCCTATAAAATTAGTTATAGGAGTTTAAAATGATTATTTTAAACTTAAACGAAACCAGTTTGTATTTTGAGGCAATTTTTTGTAACAGTGGTTGTCTCAAGGGTTACGTCTATTGCTTGACCTATGAACTATGACAGTTGGAATATACCCTGCTCTGTTCATATGTGCTCTTCACTATATTTTAAGTGTACAATAAGTAATATTTTTCCAGAATTCTGTTGATCTTACTTTTATTTTACTAATTTTCGTTGAAAGTAATATCTAGGATGGATATTTGAGTTTTAAACATTTTTTTTTCATTTGGAATCAAAATTTAAATAAGGGACATTTGAATTATTTTTTTTTTTTTTTTTAGCTAAAATTATGCTACCTATTTTTTTTTTTTTAATTATGGGGGTAAAATATTTGATTAAAATAAAATTCAAATGACATTTTTTGTTTTATTTCTGTGTATAACCTTTCAGACCCAAAATAGAGCTCAGAATATGAGGCTAGTTCAAGAAATATAAGGGAAAATCAGTATTTGCTATGTGAAAAATGCTTACAGTGGTTAAAAAAATATTGATGGTTGTTTAAGATTAAATCAAAATGTGGTATGGTTTTCAGACACTTTCCAACAGTGTTTGTCTCCCCCAGGCCAGTAACACCAAGAAGTCAACTCCTGGCAAATTGACTATGTTGAGAGTTGAACCTGGGTTTCATAGTTGAAAACCAAACATACTAATCACTCATCAATGTGCCCATATCCATACTTGTGTCGTACTTAACTGAATAAATGTTTGTAATTCTCTCTATAACTTTGTCTTTCTTAATTTCTGTAAAAATGTTTTTTTTTATTTTTTACTTATTTCAGAGTGTACTTGGATTACAATGCCACAACACCTCATGCCCCTCAAGTGCTTGACATCATCAGTCAGACTTTAAAAAACAAATGGTTTAATCCGAGCAGCTCATATGATTCAAGTAAGTGACTACCACTTTTTTAGGTGTTTGTTGCACATTGTTAGAGTTCTGGGAAAGAAGCTCTCTGAGTGGAGCTACCATTGGAATCTGAAGGGAATGGGAATGAGTCGACTCAGTGTATGCGCTATGGTGGTTCTTAGCTGTGAAGGACTGGACTAGTGAATCCAAGGAATGCCTAAGGCTAGAAAAACCTGACAAAACATTTGCCATTGCACTATCAATGTGTGTTTTAATCCAAACGAAATTCTTGGTGAACAATGGGTGCATTGGAAATGAACGATTATTGGGTTCTTAATAAAATAAACACTTCAAATACCTTCACTTAAACAAAACAAAGAAACTGCCATGTTATTTCAACAAAACATGAAATATTTTGTCAGAAGTTCAGTGTGTGACTGAACAAAAGGTTTTGTATAGATGCTGAATGGATATATCTAAAAGTAACAATGTAACATTCTTGTGCTATATCTATGTCAGTAATAGAGCATCTCTTGGGGGGGTGAATGTAAGTACACACTTTTTAAGATTATGTGAATAAGAAAGTTTGATATAACAATGTGTTTGACAGCAGAATCTCCACATTTAAAAACTGGTTCTCATGTGATCACTGAAGTTAAGCAATGTTGTGCTTGCTCAGTTCCTAGATGAGTGACCACTTGGGAATACCAGCTGTGAAAGCTTGGATGTGTGAGTGGTTTAATGGATAACAACTTGGAATTGGAAATATAGAGCTGAATTCCAATTCCAGTCAGGTTCATTATATTCACATGTTCAATATCCTCAGGAAAGGTATGAATCCATTTCTCCAGCATCCATGGGTTAATTAGTAAGACTTTATCTCCAAAAGATTTTTAAAATCTAAATATTTTCTGGCTTTAAAATAACCTGAAAAGGGTTGATAAGTTGTTAAAAACAAAAAAAAACTGAATTGACAGTAGAATACTTTTAAATTTTTGCAGAATTTTATTCCAATGCTTTGCTCTCTTGTCCAGTTTGATTTCCATTGGTGAAGTTGTTGCTTTTGTCTGAATTTATCTGTTCCATTTCTTTGTTAAAAAAAAATAAAATGAAATCAGTCAGAAACATGTGGCTATCTTGGAGTTTTGCTGTTATTAACCAGAATGATATCACTGTGAGAATTTATAGTAACATCATCAATCAAGCATCTGTTAGAGAATCTACTTTGGCTTTTAATCTCTTGTTGCATTGAGCTCTATTTGTTTGTGAATCAGTATATTCCAAATATCGCTTTTTCATTCAATCTTTTTTTTTTTTTTTTTTTTCAAAACCTTGTACGTCTTGAATGTTTATTTCTTACTCTGTTTTGAAATTTGTTTTGGTGACTTTTTTTTTTTTTTTTTCAATAATTTTGTGCGAATTAACACTTTCACTGCTACTTATTTGCCCAGTGCTGCGCCCATCCGGCCAGCCATTTTTAAAGAAAATGCCAAATTTCAATCTACATATTTTATTACACAGAAAACTGGCACCAGTGTGTTTTACAGCCTTCCATTTTCATGGATATACCTGGGAATGACTTACCAGATCAGTAATGAGTATACACATGATATCTTTTGAAGAATTTTCCTTTGTGGTTTTATGATAGATGGCGCAACAAGACACTCATAACAGTGGTATGCAAAAAACGTAGGTTTCTGTACTTAGCCAGCTGGAGCAAGATAAGAAAAACGAAGATCTCCGTAGTTAGCAGCGGAAGTGTTAATGAACCCTCAAAATGCTTGTTATATTAAAAAATTACCAAAACATTTTAAATTTAAAACATATGCATTAGCAGAAAAATGTGGCTGGAAAAAATTTGGGGAGAGCCTAGGAATCATGATTACAATATCTACAAAAATGTCATTAATGTAAAAGGAAAAAAAGAAAAGACAATTTCAGTTCCCACAACAGACAACTAAGAATAATTGAAGATACTCTTTGGATACAACAGGTAAATTATTTGGCGGGAGGGTGGGGGATGAAAATTTATCAATTGGTTTTATTTATATTATTGACAATGTTCCAGAAAGTTGTCTTGTATTCTTTCAAGCTACTTTAAAATATTTTTCTTCTTTTCAGCTCACGGTGCTAAAGACACAATTGAAGATTCTCGAGAGCAGGTTGCCGAAATGATTGGTGCTTCTGTCAGTGGTAAGGAACAGATCTAAACATCTCAAAAGAAAGTTGTTTCTATCAATGCAAGCTCCCAAAAGTGTTCTTTTTGACAGTTATTCAAACGTTGACGGGGATTTTCAATTCAATTTTTATTGCATTAAAAATTGATAGAGATCCTTGACAAAATCCAAAGAAGAATCTGCAATGTTATTGCCCAAGACCTGGCATCTTAGTAGAGTTGGTTGGTTTGGCAATTTATGTTTTGGTATAGGTTTCTGTTTTTGTTTTTTTTTCCTTGTTACTGCAGTTTTCAATTCGGTTTTTAATTTAGTATTTTTGCTTTCTAAAGAAGCCATTCATTTTCTTGTGTAATGATAGCATTTCCATTCGATATCTGATTTCATTTGAGATTGATAAATTTGCAACTTAGTCCATTCAACTCACAATTTCTCGTGTATATCTGGTCCAATCTTGAAAATATTCATATGGCTGGAAAGAAAATAAAATAAAAATCTTTCTAAATATGTAATTTGTATGTGCTTTTATTCATTGAATTATTTTTTATAGCAAGTTAAAACAATATTTTGCTTTGAACAGCTGAAAATGCAAAAAGAAAAGTGTAAAGATGAAACCAAAAAAAATCGTTTTTTTTTTTTTTCTTCTACTTTCTCTTTACAAATTTAAGTGCGATACTAGATTGGTGGCAAGGTCTCATCATTTTTTTAGTAGTTAGATGTAACCAAAGTTCTATGCTAACATTTTCTTCTCTTGCACTTCTTGCTTGTCGAAATCTCTTCTGGCTTCTTACTTCCCAGTCAACTTTGATCTTCAAAAATTAAAATGCAATGTCAATCTTGATCTTCTGTCTCATTGAATTGAGTAAGTGCACAAAATTGTAAGACAGAGATGTATCTTTGCACTGGATTTGAGCTTTACAACAAGGCTATTCTAAGTGAGCTGGAGAGATCCTATCAGAATTTATTATTGTTGAGCACAATCTTAACTATATAAGTTAATACTATATTGATCATAGACACAAAAATATGACTACAGGGCCTCCTAGACGGGATAGTAAAGGAAAATGGGAAGAAAGGACTAATTATCAATTGTAAGAAGATAGAATGTATGGTTGTCAGCAAGATAAAAAATCCAAGATGCGAGCTACAAGTTGGAGATGTCAAAATCAAACAAGTACAAAAATTGAAATATCTCTGATGGAAGATGTGACAGTAAAATATGAAGACACATTGGAAAAGAGAAAGATGCTTTTCAAAAACTAAACAAAGTATTAAGAAACAGAAAAATTTTGTTAGAAACAAAGAAAAGGATTCTGAACTTCTATGTAATATCAATCCTGCTATAATGGCAGTGAATGCTGGATAATTTCCTTGGAGATGAAGAGCTGACTTCAAGCAACAGAGATGTGTTCTTACAGAAGGGTTCTGAGAATACTATAGACGGTGTATATAAGCAACAAGGAAGTTTTAAGGAAACTGGAAACGAAGAAGAGACAGTTGAAATTTCTGGGACAGATAATAAGAAAAGAAGAGCCCGGAAAATTTGATACTCACAGGACATTGACGTCAAGAGGGACAGATGAAAGCAGTGAGTAACCTAGTATTGTGCTTGTGTAAAAGGGTGGCAGAAGAGAGTCTGAGAAAGAAAGAAAGTAAAAAGACAAAGATTGCTATGAGCTATAAAGGATAGGAAGCTGTGGAGAGCCATGATTGCCCATGTTCTGAAGGGACATAGCACAAAGAAGAAGAATATAATCTAATTAAGACATACTATTATTTCATACAGTTACAAATCCTGTTGTCTCATTTTTGGTTTTCTAACCTTTTAAATCACCCAAATTTGATGAAAAAACATTACTCATATGTACTATATATATTTTAATTTATTGTTAGTATAAGTGACTATTTTGTTGAGCACCTATTGCATTATTTAGTTAAATGATCTGATAAGAGTGTAATCTGATCATGAAGTTTGGACACTAGGATTGAAACCTGTACTAAGTACATTAGTCATACTTTCTTTCAAAATAATTTGGAAATGTTTACTTTCAAATTGAAAATGACACCAGAAAGTCTCTGTTTTGTTTCATTTGTGATTTTATTAACAATTTCAAAAGCTTTACTGGCAAACCTCTTTTTGATTGTTTCTGTTTATTATAATTATGATGATTGTAAGCCCTTCTGGTCCCACTAGGGAATGCTGGGAGCAAAACATATCCAGAAGCAGTTTTGAATGTAGTTGCTAAGTTTACCACTTCTTGTGTCTTCTTTGTTTTGATTCATCTTTTCAGCAGGCAGTCTTATAAATTTTATCTTTCCATCCTAAGTCCAGTGGAACAGTTTACTCAAGGGAAGTGGTTTATTTATAAAAATTAACTTAAAATAAAGACTTATTTTTGTTTGCTCATTATAAAATGTATATTTATTGCTCATGATTATTGTATTGGAAAAGTGCAGAGAATTCAATGCAGTATTTACTGATATATTTATTAAATTAACCTAAATATTTTTTTTTAAATATTGCATTGTAAAGTTGATTAAAAAAAATCATTTTAATTTTCAACGATTTGTTAATATTTTTTTATTCTTTTTCCAGAAATTGTTTTCACATCTGGTGGAACCGAAGTAAGTTGCTTTCAATTCCTAAAAAGTCTTTTAAGAATATGTTAACAGCATTTTGTCTTGAAATGATTCCTATTCTTCAATCTCTCAGTTTATATTTTTTCATCATAAATTGGATTCTCTTGTTTTCATCTGTAAATATTTTGCAAATCTTGCATTTTGTATATATGGTTGCCTTGTGATATACGTTGGCTTAACTCTTTGTGAAAATTTTAAATAAAAAGTCAAATTTTGAAATGGTGTGTATCATGATATCACAATCAGATGAATACATTGTTGTTTAAATATATGTCTCCAAAATGAAGCTTCTTTTTATAAATCACCTGAAAGACTCCTTCCTGTCCCCCATTAGCATGGCAGATACTAACCTCCATAAAAAAGACTTAAACCTTCTCAGGTTTAGATTCTTGGCTGACTTGAAGTGGAAAGCCTATATTGAATCCAATGCTAGGTCTGCAGCTAAGAAAGTTGGTTTACTGTGCTGTGCTAGACAATTTTTCTCACCTGAATCTATCTTACATATCTATATGTCTACTATCCATTCAGGCTTTGAATATTGCTGCCACAAAATTAAACATAACTATATATGTGGATTTATGATAAAAAAAGCATTCGTTTTTTTCAGCATAATCTTTGTCGTTGAACTTGGTGGTCGATATTTATTACATAGTTCAAAATTCAGCGAATGAATGCATGCTATATTACAGGTTTATTGATGCAGCCTGATATATTTTAATATTTATGTATTTGAACTTTATATAATGTAATGTTGTTGTAGATCTGCATGTGTAAATCAATCATTTTGAGTTTAACGTCTATCCGATAAGGTGTTTTACTCCAAATTGATTTTGAAATCTTACTTTGAAACCTTTTAAAATAAATACAGACCAGGAGAAAACTTGTTTGCCATGAAATATCAAATATTACTGTTAAATCTGGTCTGGTGCTTCTGCTATATATTTAGAGTTTCTTGATAAATATTCAAAGAATCTGCAATGTTATCAGTCCTGACCTGGCATCTCTGCTTCAGTCACTTTCCCACTGCCATAATGTAGCTGCTCTGTGCCTTTTCTATAAATATTTTCATGGTAATTGTTTTAATGAGCTTTCCTCTTTGGTATATTTATGAATTTAAGTGTATTACTAGATTGGCATCTAGGTCTCATTATTTGACAATTGAAATGCTTAGATGTAACTGTTAGTTTTATGCTAATAGGTTTTTTTTTATCACACTTCTCACTTGTGGAACTCTTTTCCGGCTTCTTGCTTTCCAATCAAATTTGATCTTAAAAAAATTTAAATGCAATGTCAGTTATCATCTTCTGTCTTAATTTCTGTTCTTTTATTGTTTTCTCTCTTTAATAATGTTTTTCTCATATTCTTTCACATTCAGTAACCTCTTGCATCTTAGTAGCTTTATTACCTTGCTTGGGGTGAAATGATTGAAAAAAAAAAATTTCTTTTTTTTATTATTTTCAGAGCAACAACATGATTCTTCAGACTGCCATAAAGTATTTTCATGAAAAATGTCTGTCAAATATTTCTCCCTCAAACAAGAATGTTTTGCCACATTTTGTCACTTCGAACCTTGAGCATGATTCTGTCAAGCTGGTGCTCAAGAAGTTTGTTGAAGAGAAAAAAGCAGGTCAGTCAGTGCTTGTATTAAAATTATTAAGCATAAAGCAATGATTGAACAGATTCCAATTAGACTTTTTTTTTTTATATAATAAATGATAAATCTTCACACATTGTAGCAAACCGCACTCATCCCTTCTGTATTCCATTGGTGAAAAGTAAGTTCCTCTCAAGCAGCTTCTCCCATGAACCACTGCTCTGTGGAACCAACTACCAGGAGGATGTTTTCCTTGATCACTACAATCTTGTCCTGTTCAAGTCTATGGTTAACCTTTATTTCCCCACATATCTGCAAAAACCTTGCTTCTTACTCCGTAACCCTCTACCTTGAGTATCTCCTGTGCCTTGTACAGGGTGAACCTAACTGTAAAAAAAAAAAAACCCAAAAAACTGAACAATATACATTATCAAACTGATGTTTCTCCCCCCCTTCATTTATACATTAAAATGAGGTATGAGCGTATATTTAGGTTTTGTGTTGTGTTTTCCTTTTCATAAAGATGTATTGGTTATTTTGCTTATTGCTCAGTCTTCATTTGATTTGATTCTCTGCTTATGTTCTCTAATTTCCTAGAGGTCAGCTTCGTGCCTGCCTCACTGAAGACTGGTTCTATACAAGTGGAAGATATCATCAAGAATATTCGTCCCAACACCGTCATGGTGACCATTATGGCAGCCAATAATATCACTGGCATCATTCAGGTGAGAGACAGACCAAAGTTGTGCTTATTTGAAAATTCTGCTTTCTTTTAGTTTTTGGTTTTAAAGGAAAGAAAGTCAAGTAATTAAAGGAACAGAAAATGCAGTGGTTTTAAATTTGATGACAACTGCAAATATTGTATTGAGATGCTACTGTAATTTCTTTCATTAAAAAAAGTGTGTTTTTAATTTGTTTCTATGAGAGATAATCAATGAATGAAGAGCAAACATGAATAAACATGCCTGCAATAAGACATAGTATCAAAAGGATATTTTTTCCCATGACACTGCTTTAACTACTTTCACTCTTCAGCAATCCTTATTGTTTTAAAAAGTGATGATTAGAATTTGAATAAAACTTAAACATATGATGAAAGTGAATTTATACATTTTTTTGTTCTTGAGAATTTACAACAAAAATATTAAACACTATTTATTAGATTGTTTATTTACAAGAATAATTTTATATTTACAACATTGTAAAAATTAATACAATTAGAACTAATGCAATATTTATCATTTACCAATTTATAAAGAAATAAATACAAAATTTTTTATTCGTAAATTAAACATTTACTAAATTATTAAAATATATGCACTATGAGGAAATCCTTATTATTTACCATTTTATAAAGTTTGAATCAATTGGCAATTAGTCGATGTTTGCCAACCATTCCAATAAATAAACAATCAATTTAATAAATAAATGATGTTTATTATTTTTGTTGTCAATTCTCAAGAACAACAAGGAAAATGTATAAATTTTCTTTTGTATTTTTCAGTTTTATTGCAATTCTAATCATCTTTTGAAAACGATAAATATTGCTGAAGAGAGAAGGTAGTTAAAAAGTGGTGTCATGGGAAAAACTGTCCTTTTGACACTGTCTTATTGCAGGCACATTTATCAATGTTTGCTGAATTAAGTTTACAGATCATGACAGCTATTAGGGAGATGTGATTAAATATACTTTAATATTTAAAAAAAATTTATTCAGTATTATTATTGTTTATGTAATAAGCATTATAACAGTACAAATGAGATAAATTAAAGAAAAATCCTCTGAAGTCTTTTGAAAAGGAGTAGAGGTTTATCCCTTGTTTTCTGTTTAGAGCTGGCTTTCTGGTTCCTTTTAAAGCATTTTCCTTCTTTCACTTCTGGTAGCACCTTGCAATTTAGTGGCATAACCTCCTTGGTTTGGGTGGTGTGCCTCTTACTTTGTAACCCTCTACCTCGAGTGGCTCTTGGCTCTTGTACAGGACAAACATCATTGTAGAAATCCAAAAGCTTAAAAAAAAAAAAAAAGAGTACAATAAATAAATATTTTTTTAGCAGATCATGACAGCTATTAAGGAGATGTGATTAAATCTACTTTAATGTTTAAAAAAATTTATTCAGTATTATTATTATTGTTTAGGTAATAAGCATTTTAACATAGCACAAATAACTCTACTGGAGAAAAAAGAAATTTTCAACAATATACATATTTTTTATGTATTTATGGTTATTTTTTAACTTTTATCAAAAACGACATTCTTATGTAGTTATGGATAATATTATACATTAATTACTAATTTTTTTTAATTAATAACTGTTTGTACTCAGTTGTTGACATTAATAACTATCTGCTGATGTGTTAAAATTTTGGAATAACGCAATAATAAAAATTTTAATTTCATCTCTCTGATAGATGTTGTGGTCTGTTAATATCACTTATAAGTTACAATTCAGATAGAAGTAAAAAGATATAGTTTTTATTTTCTTTTGGCTTTTTTGTTTTCCAATTCACACCTGCCCATAGGAAACTTTTATTGAAAAAGTATTGCCTTTGTTATTTGCCTGTTTATCTGTCTTTTCCACCAAAATGCAGTATTTTGTAATGTTTTGAACTATTTTTTTCTCACAGCCAATTGCAAAGATTTGTAAGCAGGTACGAGCACTGAAGAGAAAACCAGGAGAGACTAAACAAATTTTGATTCACACAGATGCTGCCCAAATTCTGGGTAAAATGGATGTTGATATTAACGACATGCATGTCGATTACCTAACAATTGTGGGTCACAAGGTCAGTCCTTTTTGTTCTTTTTTTTCTTTCTTTATCTTCATAAGTTGGAGAAACTTCATCCTTGTCATCTCTGCTGGCTATTGTTAAAACTCCTAAACTCGTGTAGGACATTTTTTTTAATTAAATCTTACAAGTAGACTTGAGATTACTTACATGCTGGTGATTGTCCTTATCTTTGTTGTTATCATATTATTTCAACCATTGTACCCACTGGCCTTCATCAGGTGTCTGTCGATCTGGATAACCTTCAGAGAATTTTGAACTGAACCATTTATTTAATCTACAGAGATAGAATGATCTTGTTCGAATGCCTGTGTCTAGGAATGTCTTGTCTAATTCTTATTTTATTACTACTCATTTTTTGCTTGCCCAATTTCCACTCAAGTCCAAGTACACACTGTCCAATCCAAGGATTTAACTCACAATCACTGTATCACCAAATTCACAAATCAATGCTTTAATCCACTAGGCCATATCCCTAGACATGAGCAGTGGTATGCAAACAGTCTACCCCAGTATCTACAGTAGATTAAATAAAGGGTTCAGTTCAGAAAGATATACAGCTGGGGAAGGCTGGAGGGCACAATGACCAAAACATTGTGAGAACAACAAAGACGAGGACAATAGTTTGTATATAATTATCCCAAAATTGTAGTTAGAAAATTTGGTCTAATAATCAAGCGCAATGAAACTATTTTGTATGTAAGTAAAGCAGTGTATTCATGCTTTCATCAGCTATTTAACACTCAACCATCAGAATGCACCGAGTATCTTTTGAAATACCAGAGTCGATAGAATATAAACCTCCCATTTACATTTAATATTTGTCTATAATAACATCTTTATCAACCAAGATGCAAACAGTGATTTGAAATAATGCAAGAATATTGACAAATGAAATAAAAGGCTAAATTATATAAAGTGCTACAAACATGCCATCATAACCAAATGTCAAAACCCATCTGAAATTGAAAACATTTCAAAATCTACTAACATCCTTTAAGATAGTGGCATAATGGATATAGGAATTAGTTATACACGTTACTGTCATCTAGTGGTCATGAGTTCAATCCTTGGATCTGGTAGTGATGCACCAATTCATTAGAAATGAATAATAACTGATATCATAGGCTAAATATTACGATAATCATCAGATATCCCATATCAGCCAATCAATGGACACCTGATGATGATCAGAGAGTACTGTGTTGAAACGGTGTATCTATAACAACATATATATTAACCAAGATGAGAACAAGGGTTCAAATAATACAAGAATATAATGAGTATTATGAATTTAGATTTGGGATATTATTATTAGGGGCCTACAGTATCTAAGTGAATATTAACCAACTGGATACTTTAACATAGAAGACCCAGGAGATATCTATTGAGCTATTTTTTTTTTTTTAATTTTCTTTTGCAAGAAAGATTGATGGCATAATATACAATACTTGCAAGATGGAATTGCAGATTCTTCTCTGGATTTTTTTTTTTATAGATTCTTAATAAAATCCCAAGAATGTATAATGTTATTGGTCCTGACCTGGCATCTCAGCTCCAGTTACTTTCCCACTACTGTAACATAGTTTCTCTGTACATTTTCTATAAATACTTTCATGTGGTACCTAGACTTTATAAATTTAAGTGTACTATTAGATTGGCAGCAAGGCTTCATCATTTTACAGTGGAAATGTAACCGTAACTTCTATGCTAACAGTTTCTTCTCTTGCACTTCCCACTTGTGGAACTCTCTTCTGGCTTCTTGCTTCTCTTTCAATTTTGATCTTCAAAAATTTAAATGCAATTAATTTTTTATCTTCTGTCTTTTTAATTCTTATACTATTAAGAAGAGAAGACAATAAATTAATATTTTTTTCTCGTATTCTCTAATGCTCAGCAACTCCTTGTATCTTAGTTCTTTGTCTTGCTTGGCGTGAAATGATTAAAAAAAATACAAAATACACAAAACTGGTGCTGCTCTTAGAAACATGGGTTAAATATTTTTTGTCCTGATATATAACTAACACACCAATATTTATTGCTATGAGGCAAATGACTTGAATATCTATTCAGAATATTTTTGTAAATTGAATCAAATGTGAATCCATAGGAATGGCTGTAATTTTTCTTGTCTTTGTCTTTTAGTTCTATGGTCCTCGTATTGGAGCAGTGTTTGCTCGCAATCCCCGATCTCTAATTCCTCTCTATCCTCTGTTACAAGGCGGTCCTCAAGAACACAATTTCAGGCCAGGGTAAGTAATTTTTTTGACTTGTGTGTGTTATTTGCAGAGATACAACTCTATTTTTTTTGTCTCCAGTCTTATAAGAAATGATACTAGACAAAATTATGTTGGTTGGTTTACATTGTGTTCAGCCTTAATGCAATGAAAAACAGAGGAATTATGCTGTTCACAGTGGTAAAAAATGATCTTGTGACAAAATTGATTACACATTTTTTTCTTTTATAAAACATTTAAGATTTTGGCTAATACTGCTTAAATTTTGCACAAGAATTAGTAATGAAGTTGCTTAAATTTTGTATGCTTGGGTCAAAAACTATAAAAAAGCAATTTCAAATTAACTAAACTAGTAGAATTAGTACAATTGCTTGAATGCAATATAAATGTATTTAGTAACTCTTTTTGTTTCATTTTACATTTTTTTATTTGTCTAAGCCACACCAGCATCAGTAATGGAATGACTTAAAATTTAGTCAAATATGAATTCAGTTGCTTATAAAAAAAATCATGTAATGTGTTTAAAAATTTCTAAGCATCAACTGCAAGAAGACTGAATGCAGGGTTGTTTGCAAAAGGAACAGCCCAACATGCAGATTACAAATTGGAGATACTGAAATCAAATAGGTGCAACAATTTAGATATCTGGGAAGTATATTAACAGAGGACTGAAAGTCAATCAATCAGTTATATACCATGTGTGATCATATATCTTTCAATACATGATTGATGGGGCAGATTTTTTCCTGCAGTAGGTTGCCATTTCTTTTTGTGGTAGACCAGTTGCTATCCAAGCCAACCCTATTTACCCATAACTGGGTGGAGAAGAGGATTCATACCTTTCCCAAGAGTATTAGCACGTAAGTGAATGTAATTGATTTGACTGGAATTTGAACTCCAGGATGGAAATTACTACACGGAAATCTGAAGGTGCATTGTTATAGTGAAAGATGCCTTCCAAAAGCTAAGCAAAATATTAAAAAACAGAAAAATATTGTTAGAAACAAAGAAGAGTACTGAACTGTTATATAGTATCAGTTCTCTTATATGGCAGCAAATACTGAACAATCTCCTCATAGAGACTTGAAGCAACAGAAATATGGTTCTACAGAAGGATGCTGAGAATACCATGGACCAAACGTGAGCAATGATGAAGTTCTTGAGACAATGGCAACAAAAAATACAAGTGTACTTAACTTCAGGAAGAGATAGTTGAAATTTCTGGGGACACATAATGAGGAAAGAGTTCTTGGACAATTTTGTACTTACAGGACAGATTGATGGTGACAGAGGCAGGAAAGCAATGCACAACCCACCTGGTGAGCTTGAGTGAATGGATGGCACAGCAGGATTTTGGAGAGATGGCAAAAAGACAGAAGTTATTAAGAGCTACAAAGAATAGGAAATTGTGGAGAGCCAATGTCCTGAAGGGACACGTCACCTAGAAGAGATTCATATGAGTGAACAATATTTTTGTTTGTCATTTTTATTTACTAAAAATGAATTACTTTAACATTTCGACTGGTTTAGTGGGAAGGATGTTCAATTAATAAATTATTTTTTCTTTCTTTCTCTTTCTCAGTAGTGGAGTTGCTTAAATTTTTGTTTTTACAATTATGTTTACCCTCGCAGTAGAAGGTGTAACCCTAAACAAGGTGATAATGCCGCCAAGGCACAAGGGGCACTGGAAGTGAAAGAGAAGGAAAAGACTTTAGAAGGAACTGGAAACACAATCCTAAACCGGAAACAAAGGATAAACCTCTACTCCTGTTCAAAAGTTGGTATTGATAAAAGATTATACTAAATAGAGAATAAAAGATAATAATAATCTAGATTAACATAAAAATTGGCAAATGTAGACTGCATGGAAATAATTCTGTAATGGAAGAAAGATTTATTCTCCTAATTAAGTTTCTCCTGTTATGTCCCTTATTTTATCCATGATATCATAAAACCAATATTTCATGGAGAGAATGGAATGGCTGAAAGGAAAAATGAATGAAAAACATGCTTGGTTCTCAGAGAGACTTTTATGCTACAAAGACATACACAAAACTATATCTACATATATACATGTGTCCCATGTGGAGAATAATATATTGCATATATCTACACAAGGAGAAACAAAAAGGAAGGATCTTACATATAATATGGAGATATTCCTGTACTTCGAGAAGCCCTTTTTAGGACTCCAGATTCACCTAAATCTCGGACGAGGACATATTCCATAAATGGGAAACAGTGAGTCTTGGGTTTTCCCAAATGGAGGACTGCAAGCTGGAGTTTCATTCTATGTGGAAAAGATATATTCCCAAAGGGAAACAGCACTATGGATTTGTAAGCTGCTGGGGGAGGCAGATTTTGCATCTGCCCATGCCATTGGGTGTTCTAAAGAAACCAACCTTCTCAGTTAGCTGCTGAAAATGAACTGAATTTTGACTGCTGCTTTTCATCATTGTATGGAGTGATGTCATGAAGCATCTGTCGTGTAACCTACATGATTTATCTCCACTGATGAGAGATAAATGACTTTTAAAAAAAAAAAAAAATCATCGAATGTCGTAGGTTGGTCTAGAATGTATATAAGAAGGCATGATTGGGTAGGAAAGATAATCTACTGGGAACTATGCAAGTAACTCTGTTTTAACCATTATAGATGAATGGCATATAGACAAACTAAACTCTCTTCTAGAGACTTAATCAGTTATAGTTCCAATTAAGTATTAAAAAATAACTAACATTCTGATCTTCTTATTACTTAATTTATCCAGGTTTGCAAAGAAAGGATCATGTCCCTTATAAATATGACTTAGAATAAGGAAATGCTCAAGAAAATGAAACTTTTGATAATAATGTAAATAAAAAAAAAACAAAGTTTTATTTCTCTATTGTGTTCTTCAACCTGTCTTGTACAACATAGTTGAAGTGATAATCCTGTTTTTACATAATTTGTAGATTCATTAGCAGTGCATCTTTAGAATAATTTGCATTTTATAGATTGATTAGTCATTTCAAAGAAAGGGAAATGGTCAATACTGTTGTCCTTGGTTTTTCTATTACTTTGACTTCATCGATTGATTACTTTTTATCAGTTTTGATTGACTGTCCTGTTGTATATGGGTTGGTTTTGCTTTCTGATCATTAGACCTGGGTTTGAATTTCACCATGGTTAATTTGTTAGAAAGGTGACCTTAATGTTATCAGCCTGGGAGAGCAATCTCAATGTGCAGCACCTTTGGAAAGTAATTGAAAACAATACCATGGGTTGACCCAAGCCTTGTGAGTGAAATTGGGTAGATGGAACTATTTGGGAGTTGTTGATGGTTGTGTTGGCACAAAATCTCAAGTCATTATGACCAAAGGTTTGATTGTATTGGCCTTGTTCAGACTGTTAATTATGCTAAATAATGCACTCTCTTCTAGAAAATGTAAATTCTGCTCAGCATAATTGTAGTATAAACCACACATGGATTCTGTTAATGTTGAACAATCACAAATGTGCCTGAGCAGGCGTCTGCAACAAGGATTGGCTAACTGACCTAGTTGACGGGCATACTTGGATACGAGCAGCCAGCCATTATTATTATTTATTACATGTTTTCTGTTACCTGTTTTTTCTCCTAGCTTAAGAAATTCCAGTTCTATTTTATTCTCTTGTTTTCAAAAATAATAAATGTAAATTTTGTAAGACTAAATTTCTCAAGTGACAGATTACAATTTCTCTTACATCCTTCATTGTTTTTGGCAGAACTGAAAATACTGGAATGATTGCTGGTCTTGGAATGGTAAGTTTTGTTCAGAATATACTTTTAGACAAAACAATGTCTCTGCTTTTCTGACAAAATATTGCTTATATCAAAGATAATTATTAAAATCCTCCCATTTTGTCTTGGCATTGATTGATTTTTCATTTGAAATTAAAGTTAAGTCCATTTAATGACTTTTGGGAATTTTTATGAGAAATTTCATTGATTTGATCTTTGTTTCTGTTATAAAGACAATTTTAAAACTTGCAATTTGTAATGTGATGAGTTTTACATATAAACATTTTTATTTAAATTAACTTGAAGAGAAAATAATAACATACTGAAGATGTTGACATTCCACACTACTTTAAATAAAATGTTAAGAATGATACTCCGCATCAATACTGGAAAGAGCGATAGCAGCTACTGGATTTGAGAAACCTATTTTCTGGAAAAATTCTTTTAAGAGAAAAGTTTCATAAACTTCAACCAAAACAAGTACTGGCTGCCTGATCAATAAATGGCAAATGTTTCCTTGTAGGGAAATGGATAATATTATTATTATTATCATTTGGTGGAACATATATTAAGACATTTTTTAATACCAGATGAATTAATTGTATTTTAAAATGATGTGTAAGCATGTATTGTATTTTAGTCTTTTTTGTGTATGTTACCAATAAAAGAAAAAATAATCATATAATAATTGTGCATGTTCCTCCCTTTGTTAGTTCACATGATTGTTACACCCTGCCAATACCTCATAAATAATGGCCTATTCTGTTTTTATTGCATGGAAAGACAAAAAAAGATTTGGAAATGTTACATGATTTCAGGGAAAGAAAGATAAAAGTGTTTAACATCTCCTGTGAAATCTTATAAATAATGAATTATTCTGTTTTGATCATGTGAGAAACCAAAAGACATGTCAAAGACACTACTTGGTTTCAGTGAGAAAATGGAAGAAAGAAAGGAAGAGGTTTACTGGCTGTTTCAAGGAAATGGAAAAAGTTGTTAATTTCAAATCTTTTTATTTGTGCTTCCTTACTTCTTAAAATAATGACCAGCATTCTTGTTTATGATTGTTATTGCAATATTTTGCAAAAGTTAAGCTCAAATATTTAACGATGTGATAGGGGAATTTCTAGATATTTTATGGTCATAGAACTTGCCATGAGCTTACTCAATCATTAACTGAAGAATTAGATTCATTAGAAATTTCAAATAGGAAAACTGAAATTTTCATGTCTGGTATATATAAAAAAAAAAATGTCTTGAAATATATTCCTGTAGTACAGTGGTTCTCAAATGATGTGGCGCGCCCCTTAAGTGCAGCACAAGAGGATAGTAGGTAAGGTGGAATGATTAAAAGGCAATCAAAGATTTACAGTATTAAGAAAATCATATGCTAAAAATAAATGATTTTAAAATATTATTATGAATTACTTGTAATTGCAAGCATGAGTCCCAATATAAATAGTTACAAATAATTATTGACCAATTTTATCATTGTGATGTTTTTGCATTATATCAAGTATTATGAATATAGTAAGTAGGTCCCCAAATTGGAGGGGAGAGTTATCAATGATAATGTTCTGACTTTTGAATTCGCGGTTATTTCCCTTTAACCTTATCTCTGTTTTTTATTTTGAAATGTACTTTTTATCACATAAAATTTAGTAAGGCGCAAACAAATTTTCATTCTAAAAATGCAGCCTGGAGAAAACCATTGCTCTAGTTGAACTATGGGCATTGAAAGGTTAAAAATGCTAAAATTTTCCAATTTTTCATTGTTTTAAATTTTCAAAGTGATTTCTATGGTAGAGTGTCAGTTAAACTTTTTGCTTGTTTTAATAAGTCTGCTAGAATTTTGCTAAAAAAAAATTTTTTTTCAATTTCATGCAGTAGTTAACTGTTGCTTGACTTGGTATATCATTCATTTCTTGTGCTGCAAAGTTTTTACATATTTTCCACATGTCTTAATGTTTTTATAGTCTAATTTTATAAATGTTTTTTTGCTCTTAGGCCTGTGCCCTTGTCAAGCAGAATGTGACTGAGTATAATCAGCATATGGAAAACATCCGAGATTACCTGGAAGAAAAGTTGGTGGTGAGTCCTTTTCCTTGGAGACAATGAATTATTTTCTACCTTATGACCCCTTTCCCCACATCTGTGGGGAAAGGGGTCATAAGGTAGAAAAGCCTCTCTTTACTGTATTGTTATTTCCACGGAAAGTGTTCAGATGAGCTACATTCCCTAGTTCCACTAGTTCAGGCCTTTACAGCTATGACTTGCTATATCATATACACAGGGACAAACCATCCTCATTCTCTTTGTAATCCATTGGTAAGGAGGAAGTTCCATGTGGGCAGATTCTTCTCAAGGGCCACTGCTGTGTAGAATGGACACCCAAGAGGATGCTTCTCTGACCACTACAATCTCTTTAAGTCTAGGGTCAACTTGTGCATCCTCATCATCTATATTCTTTATATCCATAAAACAGCCCCCTTCATTAACCCTCTACCTTGTGTGGCTCTTGGGTCTTGTATTGTCAGAAAAAAGAATTAAAAAGTGGAAGAAAAGCTGTTAAATTGATCAACATATTTTTATAGATTTAAAACATAATAGTATTCAAATATAACTTCAGTCAGTGTCAGTATTTGCTAAAGTTAAAGGAGGTATGACGAGCTAAAGGGAAGGCTGTAGAATGAATCTGCCAAAAGGTTGTAATAATAACAAAAATAACAATGATGGCAAAATGTCTGAGTACTGATTTTTGGGAAGCAGGCAGGCCAAGAACTTTTCTCCCTCACTCTTATATCACATGTTAATTGCTGCTGCTTTTTATAACAGCTCTGAGCCAATCTGTGCAGTTTATTAACAATACTTGGATGATGATCCAGGAGTTGCAAAGAATTCCCTGATGATGATCCAAGAGTTGCAAAGAATTCCCCCGGGGTGACGATCTGGGAGTTGCAAAGAATTCCCCCGGGGTGACGATCCGGGATTTGCAAAGAATTCCCCGGTGACGATCCGGGATTTGCAAAAGAATTCCCGGTGACGATCCGGGATTTGCAAAGAATTCCCGGGTGACGATCCGGGATTTGCAAAGAATCCCCCTTGACGATCCGGGATTTTGCAAAGAATCCCCGTGTGACGATCCGGGATTTGCAAAGAATCCCCCCGTGACGATCCGGGATTTGCAAAGAATCCCCCCTCCCGGGTTGACGATCCGGTTTGCAAAGAATCCCCCCGTGAGGATCCGGGATTTGCAAAGAATCCCCCCCGGGGGTGACAATCCGGGATTTGCAAAGAATTCCCCCCCGGGTGACGATCCGGGATTCGCAAAGAAGAATTACGAACAATACATTTTATCTGTAGTTGAAGCCATATGATTCTGTTCAAAATATTTAGATTTCGGCATTAAATAAGCCATAGAGGTTGACATACCGTTAAGCAAAACCAACCAACATTAAAGAACTCTTTCATGACATTAATCCATATAATATCCCACAATTTCTTAAGAAATCAAACTGTATTCCAAAACAAAACTACATCATAAAACATATATCACCACCTTAGTAATCATGTTCACACACAAACATTTATATACACAAAAGATGAGTATCAACTACCATGTATACAGTTGTGAAAGTAGAATAACATATCTTTATATATATTTTTATTACTTCAAAGCTCCCAAGAAAATTAAATTTTGGTATTAAATGACTTATAAGGAGTTGATATACCGTTAAACTAACAAATCAAATCTATGCTCTGGACGAAGCTGATGTTTAAGATAAGCAGCTGTAGAGCAGTTTTTATTTGACATACATTGGAATATATACTTCCTTTACTTGTGCTGCAATCACTTAATTATTTTTCTTTCCACTCTAATCTTCTCTTTACCCTGTGTGAACATTTAAAAATGCCTTCATTTTTTTCTTCTTCTGAAATAGGAAACTTTTGGTGAAGATGGAGTCTGCTTCAATGGTCGGAAATCAGAAGTCTTGCGTTTACCCAATACGTGTAATGTTTCTATTCTTGATGGAAATCTTGAGGGTAAGATATTTCAAACTTAGTTGTCTGCTTTCAAAATGTTATATTTTCTTCAGATCCATTTCTGGTACACCAGGTTAATAATCTAGCTGTTTAACTTTGGAAGTGTATGTTATAATTTATAAAAAAAATTGGCTTTCAAAGGTGTTAAAATTTGCTGTTGGGTTAAAATATGGTGTTTATTTTTTTTTTATTGGAATCTTCAAAGGAATTTTATAGAATGAATACTCTTGAATAAATTGTTATTGGCTTTGTTTAGTGTTAGGTACTGTAAAGGCTTCCTTTTATTTAGAGAGAGTCTATGGAATCCTAACTTAAAACAATTGTCAGAAACTTTCTCATGAATCTTGAATTTCTTTTGTTTCAGGAAGACAAATTTTGGCCCATGTGAAACGGATTCGAGCAAGTGTTGGTGCTGCTTGTCATTCAAGCTCAGAATACAGGTGAGTTGGGAGATAAATATTTGTTCTGATCAGGGCTGGTGCAAGGTTCTTGAGCACACGTCTTTGAATCTATGATACAGTCCCCCTGTATGATACAGGGCTACATCTCCCTTTTCATAAAGTAGTACTGATATAAAATACAAATTTTATCGCAACCTAATTATGTACAATGATGGATTATATGCAATATAGGTGAACAATTCAACTAGAAAAGTTGAAAATAAATACAATGTATCTAAATATAAATTAGAGGCATATCATAATAGATCAATCCGTTTTAAATAAATGAGCAATGTTTTGCAGCAATTTTTAACATCAATTTGAGATTTGTCTCGTTAAAAAGTTGAAATTTTAACACATTCAACATTGTAGATAAAAAATAGTAAAATTTATTTTGTGTCTTTTTGACACAGATTTGGATAAAAAAAAAAAACTAGGAGGATATCAAAATCTGCAAAACATTTTTTATCTCTTAATAGTAAGTTACGTTTAATTTAATTTCTAATGTATATAAGTGTAGGTAGAGAAAAGCGAATTTTAAGATGATGATGGTCACAAAGCACTGCCCCCCCTCTCTCTCTCTATATCTCTATATATATATATATATATATATATATATCCACTAAATAATAATGTTTGAAGTAATAAAAATTTCAGATTCAAAATTTATTAATTCTTTAGAAATTGCTTTGTTCATGTTTTAGATACAAAAAATATCTGAATGCATAAGTGTGCTTTCCTTAAAGAGGAAAATGGAACCTTGCTGAACTGAGATGCTCTCTGTAGCTGAGTAGTAAAGCATGCTGGATCAAATGTTGGTTCCTACCACAATGGTGGACACAGATTAGATCCCAGCCAGAGAGCACATTTTCTTTAAGATTTTTCAAATGTGTAGGCCAATAGACATAATATGCACTGTTTTTAAAATAAAAATAGTCTATTTAAAATACCGCAATACATTATAATAATGTTTGAAGTAATATATTTATATATATATATATATATATATATATATATATATATATCTATCAAGGTGGTAAAAAAAATTGTGCCCCTTTGCTGAATAATGGCTGGAAGAACAAAGTAATTGTGTGTTGGTTTCCCTCAACAAAGGGAGATACCTGTTTGATCCCTGCTAAGGAACGCATTTTCTTTACTAAGGTTTCTCAAATCCATAAACCAACAGATGTAATATGCACTGGTTAATAAATGAAAGTGGGGTGTCTATTTTAAATACAAAGCATACACTATAATAATTTAAATAATAAATATATATTTTGCATACAAGAATTGAAAATGGACCCCATGACAATAATATATTTATATAGACGTCATCTTTTTTTAAATTTAATATCGATGTTTTATTACATATTTCAGATATTTGAAGTACTATGTAATTTGTCTGATTTTATTATTCACAGTGTGCCAGAAATATTGTTAGCATCAGGCATTCCTGAAGACATTGCCAGGAGTTCAATTCGGTTGTCTGTGGGTCGGGAGACAACGCGCAAAGACATTGATGATGCTGTGGAGGACTTAAAAGAGGCAGTTGCAGTGGCAAAATCAAAGAAAACTGATTGAATTTGAAGAATCAAAATTGGATAGCCTTGGAATTTTGACTGGTAATTGTGCTTTTCTGCTCACTGCCAATGTTTCTTCATTTCTCACTGACCATTTTTAATGGCTGTGGGAGCTTGTTTATTGCAAAATGCTGTGAAAGTAAAATCTGTTTTATTTAACCACAGAAATAATGCTGTATTCTCACTCATAGGTGAGCAGCAAAAAAAATACAAAATGGTAAAAAAAGGAAAAATGACAACCTCCAACAACAAAAATCAAAAACCCCAAAAAACCAACAACATGCAAACAGTAAATGAATTCCTTTTTGAAATGTGAGGAAAAAAAAGAGAAAAAAAATATTCCTTTTCTCCTCAAATGAAAGGCATGTTCTTTCCATTCTCTTTGAGTAAATCTTTTGTTAGATCCTGCCTGTTTATACAGAACTTTCTTAGTTCTTAAAGGCTGAGTTGTGTGTTTCTGAATTTTCTAAAAACAAAAAAAATTATTTATATACACACACACACACACACACACACACAAACACACACACACAAACACACACAGGATAATTCAGTGTCTCGGAAAAAAATGTTTCTCAAACTTATGGAATTGTGAAGCACATCTGACTGTAAAGTAAATTAAAAAGAAATCTCTAAGTATGTATTTAGTTGAATCTTTACTTGAGCCCCAAATCTGATTTGGAGGAATAAGTCAGCTTTGATTAACATGTTAATTAGGAAACATCATTTAACTATAATGTTACAGTACTTTACTGCTTCTGCTGGTTACAAATTGTCTTTTTCTTTTTTTTTTTTTTTTTTTTTTTTTTCATAAATCAAATCAGACTGCATCAAGGCTTCTAAGGTTTGACATAACATCTGCCAACATTGTGCATTCATTGAATCTCAAAAGAGACTAACGTAAATCAAATATTTAAAAAATAATATTGCAAAAAGTTACAATAATTCAGAGTAATTATTGACTAATAATCACAGAAATGGCTTACTAATAAAGACTACTGTTGTATGAGGGAACAGTGCCAGAATGATTAAAGGGCCAAAATACCATTCCCTCTCCCTAATTTTTAGCTCTGGAAATAGTGGTAAACCCCAACATTTGGAATAATTGTCCTTCCCTTGACAAAAGAATGATGAGAAGGACTAGGGTTAAGGATAAGATTTTGTTGGGCAAAGGAAGATGTGTAATGGTCAGGTCAGAATTAGCGGATATGAGTTGGTAGGAGTTCAGTAACAGCAGGAGAAATACTGACTCTGGTCAGGTTGAACTAATTGAAAATAGGAGCAGAAGAAAGACGAAAGATTGTACAGTTGTTTGCAATTTTTATGTTTATTCTTTTGAAAGACTTGCCTATCATCGCTAATGTTTCAAGCATGCATTCTTCCAGAGACAGCTGCTGTTTATTATGGTTGTTTTCTGCAAATCATGGAAAGTCTCCTGTATGTATGGCCTTGACCTTATATTAAGCTGGAGCTGTATGATCTGGCTTTATTTTTTGCTTTAAATCTAATTCAGATCTTCCTTGTTGGAAGTCTCTGAGTTTTAAAAAAAGAAAACAGCCAATAAACAGTTTTTGTAGCTTTGTACACTATTTTATTTGATATATAAGCTACATCAGGGCACAAAAATATTCAGATTTCAGTATGCTGTGTTACTTTTTACTTTTGGTTAAGTAATATTGTTTTCAAAGATTTTTAAACACAACTTGTATTGTCACTTTTCTACCTCTAAACATAAAGATGTTATGTCTAATTCAAGAACTCGGCTTTGTCAAATAAATTGATTCTCTGACTTAATTAAATTTTGGAGCTCTTGGTTCATTTTTGAGTTTCCAGGTGCCCCAAATTGTTGTTAAATGATGTGAACAGTTCATTGGTTTCCTTTGAAATAATATATATGGACGCTGAGTAAGAATTGAGTTTTCTGTGATCTTAAAAGTATGTCTCATCGGAAGGGCATTGATAATTTTTAGGCAGTTTGTGTTGGATGTTTATATTGAAGTTCAAGAGTTTCTCTCAATTGTGATCAAACCTTTCTCACATCTGGTTAGTGCATTTGTGAAAACTCTGCTATGCAAGATTGGATATAGGAGTTTGCTAGCAAAGATTCCTGTCTGAGGATTGCGATACATTGCTAAGTGCTGATGTGCCTCTAGGTTTGCTCGTCTGTAGCATGTGAGATGAGTCCACTTACTCCCATGTTGTGCATTTGATTTTCTCTGCCACACAATGCTTCAGAGAAAAAGAAAATTTTGGTAGAAGAGAAAAGCCAAATCATTTGTTGTGCATCGCTGTTGGTCAAAGACTCTGTTTTGGAGCATAGCAAAATTGACATTCACATTAAGTGGCACACAGTATTGTATAAAATGACTGATCCATTTATGATGCTCTTTAAGATTATCCATTGACAAGTGATAAAATGCTTGCTGTCGTTTTTTACCAAGGGGAGTTGGTCTATTGTTGTGAGGACAACAGCATCAACTTCAAAAGCTCAATGATTCCATTATTTCTAGTTCATTCTGTGCAAATTGCAAAAGCAGTCAATGATGATAATTTGGCATCCGCTTAGGCAATGTCGTTACCAGAGTGTTTAGCTAGATTACCTGCACCTGATTTGTGTTATTGGTGTTCCAAACTTCTAAAGATAAATTTCTGTTTACTGAATCAGGAAGTCTGTACTGCTTTGAGCTGGTCAATCATTGCATGCTCTCTCTTGGCTTGTGCTGGCCTTGAGGGGCATTAAAGGCAGCAAGGTTGGGGTGATGCTGTTGGGTGGGAAATGGCTTCAACTTGACAATTGAACAGTGTGGTGTTGCACAGAGGCTAGTCAACACAACTTTGTCAGGAGTTGATCTTATTGTAATGCATTCTGAATTCATGTTCAGTTAAAAGTTGAAAAAAAAATGTGCTCAGTATGATCGAAAAGAAATGCTAGTTGTTAGTGTTGGAATTGAAACTGCTGTAAGGCTTTGCTTTTTAGCTAAAATCATTCATACTATGATTAGTTCCTGAAATGGGTTTAAAGCATGAATTACAGCAACTGGATTTGTGTGTGTGTGTGTATATATAATATATATATATATATATATATATACACACACACACACACACATGCTTAAGGTGGAAGGTGTTTCTCTCGCTATATAAATATGTGTGGGTGTGAGAAAGCTTACTTCTGTGTAATGATAATGTAGCTGTGAAAATTGTACAAGTATCTTCCTCATTTAGGTTTGAATGCACAAAGATGGATGAGGTAGTATATATGTTATTTAGGGAGGATGGGCACATTTTTGTGTGCTAATATATGTGCGTATGTATGCAAGTTTACTTGTGCATCATGATGTGGCTCTGAATATTATTGTTCTAAAATAAACATATATGGAATCATGATATATAATTCTTTTTTATATATCAAGAAGAATTTTAGAGGAAAGAAATATGACAAAATGGAAAAAGTTATTGTGTGATGTGTTTTGTCCTTTTGGACTTCATCAGATTAAGTTTTCGTTTATGTAGATGTGACTACACACGTGTAGGAATGAGACATGCGGAGAATTTTAAATTTAAAAATGATTTTTTTTTTTTTTAATAACAAAATTGATATAAGCATAAACAAAAAGAATCTAAATGGAATATGCTAGATTGTATACCAAAAACATGCAAAATATTTTTAAATTTAAAATTCTCAGCATCTTTTGTTCATACATATGTATAGTCATATCTGCGTAAGCACAAACTTAAACTGATGAAGTCCTAAAGGACGAAACCTGTCACAAAAACTTTTCCCACTTTATTATACTTCTTTTTCCTAAAATATATATATATATATATATATGATAAAATATTGTTTATAAGGTATGCTCTATTTTAGTACCCAATATCAATGACAGAGCGTATCTAAATGACCTGATGATTGTGCTCAAGTATGAGACACACTATATACACGTACACATATATATTTGGGGTGAAGGTTGTTCCCTTCATTATTTTTTTTTCTCTCCTTAGTTGCATACCTCCATCAGTTTCCCTTCTCCTAACTCAATTTCCCTGTATTTTTTTTTTCTCTTCTCAGGGAAATCTTTTGTGTCGTGTGGGGTCTGCATTTTAAGTTCCCTCTTCACTTTGCCTTCGTTTTGAGTTGTCAAGTCTGTTCAACACAAATCCTTTGTTTGCTTTGCATCTCAGCATATACACATTGTCACACATATATAGAACTCCGGGGGGGTGTAAATTTGGTTTCTATGCTTGGGTCACACAATTCAGAAAGTAATGCTTCTTGTGTTGTAAAGACTTCATGTTCAGAGAGTAGTGTCTATTTTTAGCAATCTGATGGTCTTTAGACACATACACACGTTTTTATTTATCTACTTACATCATCACCATCATCATCATTACGACAATTATTATTACTGCTGCTATTTTAAAAATGATTAAAAAAAATAGTAACGATAATAGCTATCATTACTATTTTTTTTAATCATTTTTAAAATATTTTTTCTTTCATTCAAAAATAGTTCTGAGACACACACCTCGGTCTTAAAAAAAATCCTTGCATGGCAAAGGTCTGTTTTAAACAGCAAGATTTGATGAAGATTTGAACTGAGTGCATTGGAAAAAGGAAATATGACAACTCCAATGTGTTCTATATTAATCTCTTCCAAACACATGAGTATACACAAGTATGATTTTTTTTTTTTTTTTTTTTTTAAATAGTTGGAGGTGCAAGTGGCCTAACAGAAAATGGAATTGGCAAGCAGTTCAAATTCCAGCTGAGACAGTTTCTGTTCTCTTTGCACTAATGCCCTTGGGAAAGGCATGAATCCGTCTCTTCTCCCAGTTATGGGTAAAATAACAGGGCAGACTGGGCTCTCCAGCCTTGGTTGGCAACCAGTCTAAGAGAAGGACAACTCTGAATTCAAAACCTTTGCTGACTTGCAGCCATACCTGCACATGAGATGGGAAATAAATCCAGAGCTTGAGTCCCTAGGCAGTATCATACTGTCTTTAGCCACATTTTGGACATTCTGCAACAACACAGTTACCAAGCCATACCAATTCTTGCCCTTCCATTGGACAACATCAGTGGTGCTGAGAAGAGTGACTTGCTGCATGGACATCTACTTATCTTCTATTCAGCTTTGCACCCTGAAGAGCAAGACATTCTAGGTCTGGATCCTTGGCCTATACAAGACTGATGGATACCTCAGATCTAGTCAGCTATATTGGTTTCTCTTCTTGCAAAGGGAGGCTCATATATCTGCTTGATCAAAATTGTTTTGTACACACGGAAGAAATACAATCCCGATGCCCCGGGACATATCGCCCAAAATAGACATTAAAATCAAGTTTGTCATGACGTTAACTGTGTGTTGATATCCACACCAAGAGTGAAATCTTTTTGTGTGTTGATGTCCACATAATGCATGACATGTAAACCAGGTTATCATATTGCAGTTGAGGATACAAATCACTTAACAGTAATTAATATTTAAAAGCCTAAATCTATCGGTGAATTCTGGTTTGCCCATGACTAGGCAGTTAAGAAGGCATGTCTGTTTTGGTATTCAATTGAATGTTGGATCATTGATGGTATTTTATTACTAGTTTTACACCAGCTATCTTTGTAATAAAATAACGATAGCGAAAATACTTGATCTAAAAATTTAAAAAAAAAAAAATTTTTTAATTTTCTTTTATCAAACAATCATGCTTGCAAATTTGAAATCAATATTTGAATTTATTGCGTTAGATGAAAAGAAAAAAATGAAAATTTATTACACACTGATTCTGTCTCTTAATTGTGATGATTCTGTTTTGACAATTGTATTGTCTGGTTTTCTTCAAGTGCTTATTGTAGTTGATAACCTGGGAATTTCAAACTGAACACTTTATTCACTCAACAAGGATTGTTCTCTTTCAACTGTTCATGCAAGTGTATGTCTTGTATTAGTTCATTCTATCTATTCTCCTTGTGATGTCAACTGTCTCTTCCACTGAACCAGAGTACAAAACATTTTTTTTTTCTTTTTTTCCTTTCTTTACTACCTGGCCCAGGGATTGAATAAAGGGTTTGATTTGGAATTCCTGAAATTGCAACAAACACCTGAAGAATTCTGAAATGTCATGGCAATAACAACCAAGATGAAACACTAGCTTGAGTAAATCAGTGTATAGTAGTAATAATAATAATAATTCTTTATCTAAAATAAATTCAGACAAAAAATACAAAAATGTATAAATCATGCCCGAATCCTTGTGATGGTATTGACAAATTAAGAAATAGAATGAGTGGATTAACATCCATCTCAAGAAACCACTAATATGGGATAATCTTCTGTTAGTGGCTAAAAGATTGTTAGAATGTCGTGCTTTTTAGCACTGATATGGAAACATTTGTGCTGATTTTTGCTGTTGTTTTTGCCCTGAATAAGGCATATATGATGCCATTTGTGTTCATATAACAGTTAAGTCCTGAATACTTTCAACATTTACAGTTCAGGACTTCCATAATACCATATAATACATTTGATGTGTTGCTGTTTAGAAAAAAAAAAAACCTTATTCGACTATTTCATTGCTCATCAAAAAAACCCTGTAAAACTTGTATATAAATGAAGAAGAAGAAGAAAATGATTAAATGCCCTTTCCCCTTGAAAAAGCAAATGTTAACAATTCAGGTTTCCAGAAATTATTTCATTCTTATTGAATCATTGATACAGACTGGAATTTTTTCTTTTTTTGTATGTTCATCATCCATTATTTGAATTTTAATTTAAAACAAAAATGATTTTGGTGTGTCAGATTGAGCTAAAACCTTGAAACAAGTATCTCTCTGGCTGTCCTGTTCAGAGATGCTTTGGTTCAAGTGGACCAACTGTTTCATTGAAAAAAAAAGGATTTGATATGAGTAACTCGTGTCTCTTGCTACACCATTTTTATCTGAAATTTTGAAAATATTTTAAATTTAATTTTTTTTTTTAATACTTGCTTGCTAAATTTTTTTTTTGCTTGGCTAAAGAAAAGTGTTTATTGGTTTGTTGCTCTTATATTTATTTCTTATTCTGTTGTAATAATGAAGGTGATATTTTAAAAAGAAGTGGTATAAAGAGAAGAAAAAAAATTGGAAAGGAGGATTTTCTGGAATAAACAAAAATATGCTGTTGTTCATAGTTTACACTTACACACTGGAGATGATTTGAATGAAGAAAATAGGAAAAAAAAAAAAAGAAAAAAAACAAATGGAGCCCAAAAATGATATGAGAATATTTCTTTACAATTTATTCTGATTTTTTTTTTCAATATGGAAGACAATTTGAATATTTAGAAAATCAGTAAAAATATTGGTGGAGTGGCACATAGAAAAATATTTTATTGATATTTTTTTTTTTATCTTAAAAGTTGAGTAAAATGGAAAAAAAAAAAAAAAGATGAAAATTTTATTTTTTTTCCTAAAGGCTTGGCCAATGCCAACCAAATTTTTATTGTTCCAAGAAGTTGTCATTTAAAAAAAATATTATGCTTTTGTTTTCTTTGGGATTGTCTTCATTTATTTCCCTTATCTTTGGTGAGGTAGATCAGGTTTGTTAACATCTCCATACAATGAAGCCTGGCAACCCAGAGAATAGAAAAATAAATTTGTTGATGCGGAAATATTTTAAAAGCGAGAGACAAAAAAAAAAAAAAAATCTAAACTTTTTCTGATGATTGCCCGAAAGAATTTTTTTTTTAAAAAACTATTTTCCCGAAATGATGTTTAACTGAAAAGAAAAAAAATTAATCTGAAAAAAAAATTGAAGATTTTGTTCTGATATTTTGTATTTAATTTTTGGAACAGTCTTGTCCATTGCTGTAGAATGGCTGAAGAAACCATTTTATTAGAAATCTTTAAGATTGATTTCTTTGTTTTTCAAAACTTACCCGAATTGAAGGTTTATATAATTGCTTTTAATTTTTGTGTGTGTGTGTGTGAAACAACATTCATTTATTGATTTATTCAAAGGCCTTTTTAAAAATAATTCTTTTTGAACAGATTTTATTGGAAATAATAACTGCAAGCATGAAAACTTAAATGGCAAAACTTAAGTGGCAAGAAATTAATGTTTTTTAAAGTCTAGAAAATTAGAGTTACAAATATACATTTTTTTTTACTTCATGATAATGTGAGTTTCATATAAAGCAGATAGGAAGTCAAGAAAAACTAAATTGTTTTCTGAGTTGAAGTATTTTCTTTCATTTTTGGTCAATATTTTGTCTATTTTATTGTCTTTTTTTTTTATCAAAAGACTTGATAGTAAATCCACTGACTGTTAAAGCAAGTATCATGAAGTTGGTGTTCTATACAAGTTACTGTACATTCTGGTTTAAGTAAAATTGCCTCCCGAGTTTGTGTAAGATTTTTAAACTAATTTTGCTGCTAATTTGAAGTTTAGTCAATTTAGTTTGCTCATATTGTTGTCTTTGACCATTAAGTTTTAAATGCTACTAAGAATGTTTACAAAAAGTTGTTTTTGTAATATGATACACTTGAACATTGATCAAGAATTATAAAAAAGACAATGATAGAATATGTAAACATTAAAACAATACAAAAATAACAAGCTAATGTAATAAAAGAATTTTTTTTTATATATACAATTGAAAAAAAATAATGGTTGGAATCAGATTCATTGTGATAAGTAAATTCTTTGGAATGAGTGAATTAAAAAAATTCTTAAATATTTTCTGATTTTAAAATCAAACATGTATGAGATTGCAGGTAGAAAAAGGTAGATTCATGTAAATTGAGACATTTAAACTAAAACTCTTCATGCCTGTCTGTCTGTCTCAGTCTCTTTTCAGCTGTTGTACCCTCTGTCCTTCTTCAGATGTCTCACAAATTTGGTATTGAAATCTTTTTTCACTCAATGGGAGAAGACTGTTTTCATTCTGCTGCCTATGCTAGAATAACAGAATAATTAATGAATACAAATGAATTCCTTAGCATGGACAGTAGAACACTAATAGTTTATCCCTGTGTTTTGAGTAAAAATCTGTTTGAAATCTTACAAACATTACCAAATATGACATGCATCTTAAGGTGGCTGGAGAGAGTAAAGGCTGAAACAAGACTATGACAACCAAGATGGGGGGAATAACTGTAAATTATTTAATTTATTATAATAATTTCTCACTTCAGAAGTTCAGTCTGAAAAGAAAATTATTTTGTTATTCAGTTTTTATTCCCATTCATACTAACATTTTATTTGAGTAAATTTTTGAACTATTAAATTCACTCCCTTCTTTTTTATTATTCATTGTATATATTTTTTATTTTTGTTATTTTCATTCTTTATATATTTTAAAGTCGTATCATGATTTTTAAAAATGTAAGATCAAAATGTGTTCGATGTTTATAAGCTTAACATTGCATGTGATTCCAATGCTTTCAAAGATAAAATAATTGTAATTAGTAAGCTGAAAAAATAATAAGTCTCTTATCAATTATCAACCAATGGTCTTTTTCTTCCTTCCTTCCTTCCATTTCTAGCAATAGTGTCATGTCAGCTAATAGTGTCTTGCTTGTGTGTTAGGTATTTACCAATGAAATCTAATGCATTGACTGAGTTATTTTCCTTTAGTCAGTTTTTTTTTTTTTTTTTCACTTTTTAGGCTATAGTTTAACCAAATCAACTTTTATAGTAATTTTATGTGATAATCGTCCTGTCACCCCCACCAAAAAAAAAATAATATAAATTCTTTCTTTTGATAGCCTAGTCCCTATCCAATTACACTACTTTAAAAAAGAAAAATCCTTTTATTTTTTTCTCAAAAAAAAAAAATGCTGTTTAAAACAGCCTTCATAATTGGAGCTGTATAATACACTCCTCCCTCTCTCTCTTATGCACACACACACACACACACACACACACAGTTTTTTTTTGTTATTTTTTTGTAAACCATATATTATAAAGAAAATAACTAATTTGTCTGGATTTTTAAAACAACTTTTTTTTTTATATTTAAAAATACTTTTATGTATTTTTATGCTTGAAATTTAACTACAAAAATTAAAAATTAAAAAAAAAAAAATGAAGAAAAAGAAATTGTGTTGGCTGCATGAAGATTTTTTTTTTTTTTAATCATCATCCCGAATTAATGTTTGTCTTTGGTCAGCCTAAAACTGTACATATTTTCTGATCTTTTGTAGTAATCTGTCTTATTTAAATAAACAAACTTTAGACTTCAATCAAAACCCGAATATCAACCTACTTTGGATGGTAGGGAAAGAAAAAGAAAGAAAAAAAAAACAAAAAAACTATAACCTTAGATTGTAGTTGATGTAAATTCTATATGGCTCCCAAAAAAAAAAAAAAAAAAAAGTTTGAAATGGAAAAAAAAAAAAAATAAATAAAAAAAAAAATTTATTCTTCTTAACTACAGTTAGTTAAAAAAATAAATAAAAAAAAATTTAAAAAAATTAAATTAAAAGGTAAAAATTTTTTTGTAAAAATTAAAAAAAAAATATTTGTTTTACTGAGTTTTTCTGAAAGGAAAAGCATTTAAACCCAACTTTTTTTTGTCTTGTTTTATTCAATTATTATATTTTTTGTTTTCTTCAGTGTGTATTTTTAAAAATATTATTTTTCCTTTTTTTTTTTTTTTAATTTTTATGTGTAATCTTATTGTTCTCATTTTTTATCAAATGTCCCCCCCATGCCTACACTAACATACTTCATATTTATGTTCTTAGCTTTTGTGGTCAGATATATCATCTATAAATCGTGTACAGATGTAAGAATTAAATTTAGAGTACAATCTTTGATTTTATTGGTATTTGAAAAAAACAAACACAAAAAAACATTTTGAGATTGACCCTTATTGTTAAGAATCAGTTTTATATCAAATATTTACCAGTTAAATTATTTCAAAGGCTGGCACAAAGTTGCTTGCAGTATTTGGTGTGCAGAAGTGATCACCTGTCTAAATACTGATCAGGTTCAACCATGATTGATCCCATAAGAATCAGTGTTTCAGTATGATTTGACTGAAAGCAATACATGGCTTCACTCCTTAAAAAAAAAAATTTTTTTTTTTTTTTTTTTTTTAAGGACTTAAATTGTAGTTCTGGAAAATATTTGAAAATAACCTGTTGAAATATGAAGCCAGGTTATAATTTTAACTTTTTATTGATGGTATATTTATAAATTCATGAACAAATCTGTAAAATGAATAATTTCAGTATTTTAACAAATGACCATATTTCCTGCCAAATAATAATGCTGCTTGGAATTAGCAAAGGACAGTTATAAAAAAAAACTTTTGTATTTTAATTTTCACTTCACCTCAAATGATCTTTATAACAGCTTGTCTTGAAGAGATAACTTTTTCTTCCTTGTTGAATAAACTGGGATGTGTGGGTGGTGTAATGGATAGTGGTTTGGAATGATAAATCAGAGAGCCGAGTTCAAATTACAATAAGGTTCATTACATTGACTTATGCGAAAGGTATGAATTCATCTCCTCTCTGCAGCTATGAGTTAAATAGTAGGACTTGTATCAGGAAAAAAATCATTGTTATTTTCAAAATAGTTATTAATACAATATTCACTAAATATGTTTCTGCTTTAAGTCATAAAAATCTAATCAACCAAATAAAACTAATGAATATTTAGGCAAGCTGGGTTGTATGGGTACCATTCTTCTCTACCCCAAATCTTCACTTGTAGAGGTGTTTCAAGTCAATTCCTCAGCCATTATGTTGCATTATGCTGGACCAATCTTTTGAGTAATATATGTTGTTAATGTTTACAATAAAGGATTGATCCTGTCTTTTCACCTTTATTGGTGCTGTACAGGTTCCAGCCTGATCTAACAGTGATTTTTTTAAAAAATTTTATGTATTTTTTATTTTTTGAAGTTTGGAGAAGAAATGTGCATTTGGTAGGAAATATGGTATTAAGATGTTCGGAAATATCTGGAATTATTGGGAACTTCCTGTACTTTACACCCCTCCCCTGGCCAGTGTAGATGAAATTACTTTCTTCAAAACTGCTATACCAACTCTAAGATATCAACATTTATCTCTAATATGTAATATTTGTTTTTGATATCTTTCAGTTTTGTCCCTCAGATTCCTTTTCTAATTCCAAATTTGAAGGAACAGCCATAATTCATTTTATACCATTTAATGCTTTTGTACTGCTCAGTACACAACTATTTTCTTTTTGTCATTTGGACTTGCTTTTCGACTTGATCTACTAGTTTGGATGTTTTGTTTTGATCTCAGTATTTTTTTTTTTCAGTTCAAAAACCCATATTTCTAGAAATTAGGCCATCTTAGCTATAAAAACTTTATTAAACAAGTTTGCTACATGCAGATAAATTCCCACCTTTTTTTTCATTGCTGGGATGAATCCCTGTCCTCTCTATATTACTGGTTCAACAGATAAATCATGTGGCACTACTTTGCTTCAGATTGGTTGATTGTTTTCTCTGCTCATTTTAGGTTAGGTACTCACCTGTCTTGAAACTGTGTAGGCTAACTAATTGGGTTATCTGCTCTTAGCTGGTTTCTGAATCTAACCAATTGGTTCTCTGCCCTAATCGTCCTTGTCCTAAATGGAATGCCTATATTACTTTCGAGTTGGTTCCCACCTCAGTGTGGGCTAGTTAATTGGGTTATATGCTCTTAGCTGGTTTCTGAATCTAACCAATTGGTTCCCTGTCATTAATTGAATGCCCATATTGCTTTAGAGTTGGTTCTCACCTCAGTGTGGAGCAGACTTTACCTCTCCTTTTTCTTTTAATTTAAAAAAAAAATGTATTTTGTATAATCTATTTGTATGTATGTATTTCTTTTAGTTATATGTTGATTTCAAATGGCACACATTCAATCACATACTTCCAAACACCATAATTAATATTCAGAGAGAATTTGAAAATAAGGAAAAACATACAAAAAAAAACAACTCCCGACATACCTTGACTTTTCACTTGTTTATATCTGCCATTTTGTCATAGTTCAGTGATTTAAATTAGGCAGACATATTTGTTTCCAAAGTTTCTAATATCTTTAAAACTCAAACCCGAAATCTTTGTTCGTCTTGTCTTTCTTCTTCAATCTTCAAACTTTCCTTGCCCTCTCTCTCTTGTACTTCATCATTTCATCTTGTCTTTTTTCTTCTCTTCTAATCTAGTAATATGTATTTCCTCATCCTTCATAATTTTTGTGTGTTGAAACATGATCTTGTGTGTATCATTTTGTCTTTAGGACAATTTAGGTTTCTCTCCGTACATAGATGTCAAGTGGCTTTTAACTCCTTCCACACAGGAAGTTTTGTCAATGCACATCTTGTATAAATCTGAATAGTTTATATTTTCCCAGATTTGCCATTGCTTTGACATTTGTATAAAGGCAGGCTTGTCTGTCTTAATTGTTTGTTAAGATTCTCTTATGTCCTCATATATTTGTCTCTGTTGGCCTTGTTCTCTCTTTAGCTTTCTCATTTTGTATCTTGCTAAAATATCCATCGGGGTAATAAAGTAGTTTTGATGTGGATGCCTTGTTGGCAAAAAAAAAACAAAAGAAAGAAAATGGCATCTGCATGGATACACAATAACTTTTTGGTAACAGTGAAGTTACAGTTAGAGAGACAAGTTTCACTTAAACCCGAAACAAACGTTTTAATGACTCCCGAAAAGTTTAAAAAAAAAAAAAAAAATAATAATAAAAAACAACAAAAATAAAAATACCCGAATATTTTTTTAACTTCACAAAACAAGGGAATGCAGAAAGGTTTTTGGCACAATCAAGACGTCCTCTAGATGAAATATACGATGTTTGATCATTTGGTTAGATTTTTGAGAGTGTGTCAGACTGTTAGCTTTTCAGCATCCCCTCAGAATTTTTAATTATTATTATTATATTTTATCTTTTATTAACAAGCATCAGATCCCCTTGCCCTGCATAAAAAAATTATCTTTTCAGGTTTTTCAATTACATTTTTTTTGTGTTTTTAAAATTAAAAAAAAATATTTTTGTTTTGATTATTTTTACTTTAAGGAAGAAAAAAAAAAAATTCAATTTTTTATTTTTTTTCCCATACTTTTTTTATTTCCTTATCTTTTCTTTTTTCTTTTTTTTTTTTTTTTTAAACAAGAAATGGAAATGTTATTAAAAGAAAAAATATTTGGTGTTTAGAGTATGACTTGTTTGTGTGCATTTGTCTATAATAATAACAAAGTTTTCATTCCACTTTAAAATTGTCAGCTTCTGATTTGTAATCGAACTTTAATGTCTCACCTTTCCCAGAATGTAACAACAATTAAAAGAATAATACTATGTCCAAATTTGAATGTCATCTTTCTTGCTTTTTTGTTTTTTTTGTTTGTTTTTTTTTTCATCTTTATCAATGTTATTTTTTATGTTAATTTACAAAAAATTTTTTATGAATAGTGGGAAAAAAAAAAAACTTCAACAGAAATTTCCAGAAATTCACAACTATAACATCAAACTGAAACAAATGGAAATTTCTGTCCTCTACAGTTAATGTGTTAATAACAAATCAAGTAAGAAGACCCTACCATTTATGGGGAAAATTTCTTCTTTTTTTAAAAGATTCATTTTGATGGAACCTCAACCTATGATGTCTTTAGGATCATGCTCTACCATTTAATACTTTACAGGGTGTATTCAAAAATTGTTTTTATTTTCAAGTTCATGTCTAGGACAAAGCCTTGTAGCTCTTAGCCAACAGACCACAACTTAAGCCCAAACTAGAATTTCTTTTCTTGTCATTAGCTTTGATGCTTCATCTCAATATTAAGGGCTTGTAACAGTTTAAAAGTCTTTGACACTCTTGGTTCCTTTGTTGATCCCAATACATAAATTCCTACCTTTGCTCTCCTAATATTCATCAGAATGTTCTGCAACATTTTACACTGTCTTCAGATTCTTTTTGCAATGACTGCACAAGTATTTTAAAAGATTTCTATTCTCTGCAACCAGGACCATTGAAAACATTTTAGCTTGGTGTTTTCTGTTTCCAGTCTACACTTTTGCAAGCTATTTGATGCCCAGATCTAACAGCAACATTGCTTCTCATACTCTTATATTGCAATGTTTTTCAACTGTTTTTATTTCACAGTACACTTGAACATAGTTAAATTTCAGCGGTTCACTGAAATTATGATGGTCGAAAAAAAAGAGTATATTTTTTGTTATTTATTAACACAAGCAAAACAATTTATTATAATCTGCAATAAAAAGGTAATTAAAATTCTTAAAAAAACTTAGATTTAATTTTCTGTTTATTATAATTTAACATTTAATGAGATTTTTGTGCTTGAGTTTTTTTTTTGTTTGTTTTTTTAAGAATATCTTTTCAAGTTCAAATTTTGTACAGGCATACTCTTAAATCTTCTTCCAAGGATTCTAACCGTGATCAATTTTTGTTTTTAATACTGTTCATTGCAAGAAAAAGCTTGTTTTTTTATATATAATGTATACATTTATTTATTATACCGATGACATACTTTTATAATCAATTTAAAGAGGTTTTAATTTTGATATCTACATTTTTTGTACTTTGGTCTTCGTTAGAAAATAATTTAATTAATGACCTTTAAAAACTTTTCATGGCACACCTATGATTCTCTCTTGTCACACCAATTGAAAATCACTGTTCTATCAATTTTACTGTGCATTGCTCATCATCCTGACTTTTCTGCAGAGCCCTTAAAATTGACCAGACATTTTTTTTGTTAAGGTCAATACTTAATTTCAGAATATTTTCTGTAGTGCCTGTAGTATCAGAATTTTTGAGATGAGGAATTATCATTTTATGTCCTACTAGTCAGTCAAATGTGATAAGTGATACACGCCTGGGTGTTTGTTGCTCTTCCGATTCATGACTGAATAGGCAGGAGATTTCCCCACAGTAGGCAGCTGTTTCTTTTTGCAGTAGACTTGTTGCCAATCAAGGCTATAGGACTTGGTCTGTCTCCTTATATTTGGGGAGAGGAGAGATGGATATTTGTATGCATTTATGGAATATATATATATATATTTATGCATAATATATATATATATATATATATATATATATATATATAAACTGACTGGAATTTGAACCTGGCTCTCTAATTTTTCATTTTGAGCCGTTACCTATTATACCACATTGTACATCAAACTACTAAGGGTTAGTAGAATCATTCAGTCTGTTTATTTAATGCTTGCAGTTTATATTCTTTCTTAGTTCTTTTGCCCCCCCTCTCCCAATTTATCTTTTAGCCTTAGGTTAAATTTGAACTTTGTGATCTTACACTATATTTTTTACAAGTTGACTTTACTCTTGCTTGCTACTCATTTTAGTTAGAGCCTTTTTTCCCCACCTCTTTTTTTAAAGTTACATCTTTTTACAAGTCAATCATGGCCTTCTTTGCTTTTATATATATATATATATATATATATATATATATATATATATTTCTTGTGCTTTCTATAAAAAAAAAAATTGTTATTGTGTATCTGTATCTCTTTGATACACATGAAAATATTTGTGGGATCTGCATTAAGGAACAAAATCTATAAATGGTTTGAGCCTACAGAGTGTACTTTTGTGATAATCTGAAAAGATTATCATATAGAGCAGGGTTTTCCAACCTGGGAGATATTGCCCACCCACGGGTGATTTCAACTGTTGGATGGGCGATGAGCAACTGAACTGTTTATTTTTGTTTTATTTTTATTTTATTTTATTTATTTTTTTTGTCAACACTAAACCTAACCATAAAACTAAATTATATATATATAGTCAGTCGGAATCTGTGGAGAGTTGTGATGATATTTAAAAGAATGTATAAAAAAATTATTTTTGTTTACCGACCCCACTCTTCACAATTAAAACAATTTTCTTTGTCTCCTGTAAATAATCTCCCGAAATCTGGCGACAGGAAAAATTTGCAAAAAAGATCATTTATTTTTGTTATCTGCTTCTTAATGAAACTTTTAATAACATATGCTGCCTCATGGCAGAGATAGTTGCATATTTAACACTGATGCCAAAGGTTGCAATCAAAAACCAAGCTTAGATTCTGTGTATTGATTTCTCAAGGCAGACCCTTTACAGAGAACTTTGTAACTACATTTCTATCTCATTTTTGTTCTATTAAGCTATCTTTAGTGAACTCTCACTATCTTTCTTTGTCTTTTATTCGTTTCTATATATTTTTTTTTCTCCTTTGGAAGGTGTCGATATGTAAACAAGGAAAATTGGTCAGATGAAGGAAAGGAAAATAAAAAAAAATTGAACTGGCCATATAACTCACCATATTGTTGTATATAAAAAGATTTCCTCCTGATGGTATGACTCCCCCCCCTTTTACTGTTTCTGTTACTCTTCCTGTTGTCTGTGTTTTATTGACACAAAAAAAAATTGTCTATGAGAAAAATTGAAACATTAAATCATCACTCGAATTTCAACCCCCCCCCGCATTCTCTCCCGACGTATCTGAACTGGGGGGTTAGTTTTCCTATTTTTTTGCTCAACATCTTGTTTAAAATATTGTCAAATTGATATTTCTTCTTCCCCTACCACCTCCTGTGCATTTCTTTGTTTGTGCCGCCTTTTGTTATTTTGTCCCTGGAAAAGAAGAGAAAACGAAAATGCGAAATCTCCCGACTTTTCTCTTTTTGTTGTTCATTGTCTGTTTCTTTTCTCTCCATCTTTCTCCCCACCCCCAACACCACTTGAGTTGCTTTATTCATTTCTCTCCCTTAATTTCTTTTTCTCTGTCATCGTCTTATATATCATTAATTTTCAGTCTCTCCGCTGTAAATACAGGATGTCCCCAATTTTTACCACCTGGAAGTTAATTAAACACTTTCACAACAATGAGAAATACTGAAACAATAATTAACTTATCTTGCAGTTGTATGGGGATTTTTCTAAGCATAGCTTAGTTGTGGCACAAGGCCAAAAATATGGGGGCACTCGGGAAGGATTGAACTCACTACTCAGTAGTAATTGATTTAGTGAGACAAGCTTACACCATGTTGAATACCAGAGATATGGTGATTTTCTGAGTGTAATTTATGTGTGGCACAAGGCTGAAAGTATGGGGCGCCCAGGGAGGATCAAATTACTTAATTTTGCAGTTGTATGGTTCTCTTTGATTTCACACATTACTGGCTTAGTCTCCTTTTATACATGTACAGCTATTTTCAGCTCTTATCATTTCAATATTAATATCAAGGACCTTTCATTATTTCAACATTTTACTAATTTACCCCCCCCCCTTTTTTTTTTGTAGTTTACTCTGTTTTTCAAGGGAGGTTTTGTTAAGTCCTTACACGTAAAAGATTTTTTTTTTAAACATCTTTATGCATTTTTTCCATGTATATTAATAAACAGTAATTTTTTGACAGAACACTTTATTACTTTATAAACGAAAGTAAACAGAACCCCCACTTTTATGTACAATAGAATCAATATCTTAATTTATCAATGCTGTCACAAATTATGGCCTATTTTGTTAACATTTTACAATTATTAGGTTTTCATCTGTAGATCTTTAAATATATTGCTCTGTCAGCAGGATTTAGAATATGTTGACACCTCCGAAAGGAGACATTTTCTGGATGAATGCTTGCAGTCTTGTTTATAAACAGAACCTGTGAAATTGGGCCTCTAGTGTAGGCTGGATTTGTATCTGCATTCTTTGGCTCTAGTGTAGATCAGACCTGCATCTGCTTTCTTTGACTCTTGTGTAGGCCAGACTTGTGTCTAGCTTTCTATTAATTCTGATTTGAGTCCCATAACACTTACATTCACCGTTAAATAAATTAACAAACAAGGGTGGATATGTTTTTAAGTTGATCAACTTAAATTGAAATATATCTTTTCCAATTATTATTGTATTCTCCTATTTTACAGTGAAGGTTTTCTCTTCTGAGTTTCATAAACATCTTTGAACAGTCTGCCATTGTCATAACAAAAACACTGCCACGTGGTGTCACTGGTTCAAGGAATATAATTCTAGTGCAGCAAAAAGTTAGAAATTGCAAATGCACTTCACACACACACACACACACACACACACATTAGTTATTGTATTTTTATTGGCTATCTTTTCTGTGTGAGGTGTTTTGGATCTTTCTCTATACAGGTAATGCTATTGTTATATTGAAGAAATGAGTATTCTTTTAAAAATCTCAAAAGAAAGCTAACATGAAACAAAAATAAAAAGTAATGTATTAGCAGCCTGCTTCCCACCCCTCCCCCAAATACATAAAGTCACATTGTGTTTGAAAAGAAGGTGAAAGTGTGTAATTAACTTTCAGGTCATTATAACCATAGTGTTCAGAGGTTTTGGAGGGGGACAACTTGTCCGAATTCCCAAGCAGAAGTCTTGAAGGGGGGGGGCATTTAATGAAGAGATAGTTCCAATTTTAAAATTTCTTTTAAAAATTTTTTAATAAATAGAACAATACTTTGCATTAAAAGATTTCTTTTTCATTTAATTTTTTTGTGGAGGTTTTTTTTTTTCGTTTTTGTTCAAGAAAGAAAAGACATTCAAAGTTTGAATATTGTATCAATTTCTCCACATGTAAGGAAAATTTTTTACCTTTTTTTTTTTTTTTTTTTTTTTTTGTGGGTGAGGAGTTTGTCTCTCTCCAAAGTTCTTTTGTATTGGTCAACGTATATGTTATGTAAACAAAATATTGTAATAAAACAGTTTAACTGACTTCTGTTTTTGTTGTTTATTCATTAACTCCCATGAAATATTTTAACCTCAACTTTCATTCTGATTTTGAATTTCTGGGATGAGGAGATATCATTATTTACAATATATTTATGTTTGGACTATTGTCCTCATCTTTGTTGTGATGATCACCCAATCTCCCTCTCTTTCAATTTCTTTGATGAAGAGTTATCATTATTTACACTATTTATATTCGGACTATTGTCCTCATCTTTGTTGTTGTTATCACAACATTTTGGCCATTGTGCCCTTCCTTAGCTGTATATCAATCTGGGTAGACTGTTCTTGTTCCACTGTTCATATCTAGGGATATCATGTAGTTCTTAATTTATTTAGTACTGTTCATTTACTGCTTGCCCATTTCCACTGAGTAGAAGTACACACTGCCCAACCCACGGATTGAACTAACAACCCCTATGTCACCCTGTAGGTTACCCAGATTGATATATACCTGAGGAAGGCCAAAACATTGTGATAACAACAACAAAGATGAGGATAATAGTCTGAATATAAAAAGTGTAAATAATTCAATTCTGATGTTAGCTATATCTTCCCACCCAAAATATCTTAACTAGTTCACTTGTGTCATGAAAAATGATGGCAATACTCGAGTAACTTTACAATTGTATTAATTATATTTTCTGTATGAGTTGTCATAAATTCTTATCAATACAATTAAATCTATTTGTGCATTTAAGAATTTTGCTTTTTTTAATAAAATAAACAAGAAGCAATGTATTAGTAGCCTGATCCCTCACACTTACTGAGATCTTTTTTTTATTGTTATAATGCATGATACCATATTGGTATCAAGTAATGCATCCTGTGATAAGAATGAAATTTCTTGTAGCAATAACAACAAATAAATTCCCAAATTTTCATTACACCAATAGTTTTCAGCGATTTCTTTTCTTTTTCTTTGGGGGAGGGGGGATTTTTTGTGACTTGTTTGTTTTGTACAATAACAATTTTTATAACTTGGAAATAAATTTGTGAATAATTGAAATTAATTCCGAAAGTCGCCCATGAAATAAAAATAATTGTATGGAAGGTAAGGAATTGTCTTTAAATTAAGTGGTGACAGAATTATCATTGAACTTTTAAAAGGTAAGCTTAAAAAATGCAATATTTAAATGCCGCAATCAATTTTGAGTTCTGTAATTTATTGTTGTCTATTGGATCTACTCCTCCCTACCTATTGTGATGAAAGCCCAATCAAGAGCCCTCTGCAGAAGCTACTTAAATGCCACCAGATAGGGCATTTAAGCTAGATAATAATAAAAGAAAAATGAAAAGTTATAAAAATATTTTAAAATATAGATAAAAATGATAACAATAATGAAAGAAAAAGAAGTTAAATTATAAAAAAAAAACTGTTAAATAAATACAGAATACTCCCATGTTGCTATGGAACAGGTGTTTTTCTCCCCCCCCCATTGAAAAAAAATCAAATTTTCTGTTTCTTCATCTTTGACGGACAAATGAGGCAGATATTTGGGGTCATTTCCCCAACAGAACATGTTTCTACCAGCAGATAAGCACAAACTTTTTATCTCTCTATATGTATATGTTCTTTAAAATATACAATAATTTCTCTGAAATATATACTAAATCATTTTATCATTTTTGTCTATGTCTATTGGGTTGTATTTCATATATTATTTGTTTGTGATTTTTATATCTTGTGGGGCTGATGAAGTCTTAAACTACCAAACAAAATTGTACACACACACATATATATATATCGGTTAGATCAGGGCTACAGGAATGTAGGATGCCCATGGCTAAAATACAAAGACAAGCTGAAAAGCAGCTTGTCAGCAGTCAATATACCACATAACACCCTTGAGCAGCTTTGGAGCGGGTAGAATGGAGATCAATGTGTTTTAGTGGACTCAGCAATTTTCAATCTGTCTGAATCATATTCAAGAAGTGAGAGCAAGATCTAAAAGGTCAGCCAATCTAACAGCAATCTCATCTCACACTTGCTCCATTTGTAAATCACTAGAGGGTCTTAAGTGCCACTTAAGATTATCGCACAAACTTTCATAACTGAATCAATAATCTGTCAGATCCTCATACGTCAAAACCGATGGGAGAGTCCATTATTATATATATATATGTGTGTTTGTGTGTGTGTATATAGGAGGTACAGTGGAGTAGTTGATAGAGGCTCGAATGGAGAGCCGAGTTTGAATTCCAGTTGAATCCATTACATTCACTTACGTGCTAATACCCTTGAGAAAAGTATGAATGCTCTTCTTCCCCTTCGAGCTATGGGTAAATAGCAGGACAGACTGGGTTCTATAGCCTTGGATGGCAACTGGTCTAGGAGAAGGATAACTCTGAATTCAAAACCTGCGGAGGGTTGTTTGGGGACCTTGTGGCACTCAGTGCTCCCAGTTTCTGTAGTTGGTCTTTCAAAAAGTGTGGTTGATTCTGCACAAAGCCTTCATGACTATAATCAAACCATATATGCTGGTGTTGGTTCCTAGGAACTGAGCTGTTTGACCTCATACGTCGAAAATGACAGGAGAGTCCACCACATATACAGTGTGTGGGGGGGAAACATTCGTACACATGAAAAATTGTATTTTTATAAATGTAAAAGCCTTAACTAAAACAAATTTTGATATATTTTGTGTAAAGATACATTTTATTAAAAAATAGTAATAAACTTAATTAATTCTTATTCTAACAAAAATTTGTACAAAACAATAAAAGCATATTAATTTAATACTTTGTGGAATATCCTTGTTGAACTCTATAAAGGATATTCCGCAATTAAATTAAGTTAATATGCTTTTATTGTTTTGTACGAATACTTTTTTCACCAGTTAGAATTTAAAAAATGCATCAATTTCTGTTAGAATAAGAATTAATTAAGTTTATTATTATTTTTTAATAGTATGTGTCTATACATAAAATGTTCCGAGATTTGTTTTATTTAAGGCTTTTACATTTATAAAAATACAATTTTTCAATTGTACGAATATTTATTTCTCCCCCACTGTATATGAAACTGATATTGCATGATATGGACACACACACACACACACACACACACATGTATATAAAAAGTAAATAAAACGTGGGATATTTGATAGTGATGGAACAATACCAATATTTTTACTGATTTCAATACAATTTTTGATACTGTTTTAAATTTATGATTCCCATTCCGATAACTACAATGATTAAAATTCATTATTTCCAGGCCCTACAGTTGTTTTGGGAAACTTAATGAACAAAGTACATTTATTAACAAAACATTTAGTAGAAAAATGAATAAAAAAGCTTATGAAGTAAAGTTAGATATCCTTTTTATTTAAAAAATTTGGTAAGAGTTCAAACAATAAAGAGAAGAATTTCTTTATGTAAATCACTCAAGTACCAAGCTATAGTTGATATATTGTTTTACTTTTTTTATCATCAGAAGTCTTAAAAAAACTTCCAAATTACACTTTTGTGTTTTGTATAATTGGGGTCTGAAAATAATTGACATCAGTTAAAATTTAAATTTTTCACTGTTAGAAAAGAAATGTTTCTAGTTTTCTTGTGTCCAATTTTTAAAGATTCAACTCATAATGGTTTGCTATTAATTGTAAAATAAAAAAGGGTCTATTTTTGTCCACCTTTTTATAAGTTTTAACAAGCAAAGGCACCCTATAAATATTATGCAATCTCCTTCAAATTTTATATGTGGCATTTTTCAATGAATGGAACAAATTTAGGGGTGACGATTCAATTTCAGCATGCACTTAAAAAATAAGACACCCTAATCTATATATATATATATATATATGAATAAAAATGACAATAGGAAAACTGGTAATTGCTGACGCGTTTCGTCCAATGTGGACTTTATCAAAGCAAAAAAAAAAAAAAAATTTTTTTTTTTTATTTATTGTATTTTGCTTTGAAGTCCACATTGGACGAAACGCGTCAGCAATTACCAGTTTTCCTATTGTCATTTTTATTCATAAATATTGTCTTCTCTACCGATTAAATCAGAGAAATTTACATATATATATATAATATTGCAACAATAATACTCTAAGCAGAAAGGCATCATCCTATGTATTGTGGTTTAACACATGCATATATTTTGATAAAGTACAAGGAGTATTTAATCCTGCAGGACAATGAATAAAAAATGCAAATCTTAAATTTGCTTGCAGACATTTAATAAGAATTAAATATGAATTATTACAGTAACTTAATAAATAATAAATGGTCTTTAATCTTATCTAAAAAATTTAATCACAAATAAGTTTTATTGTCTAAATTTCTCACAACTAAAAAATTTAATAATTTCTAAAAAGAATCAAAAAGTATTTTATTTTTGTTAAAAAAAAAGCATAAAAGTGTAACACAGTAAAAACATATCCCTCAATTGTTTTATAGAGATACAAGGAATTTTAGCAAACTTTACAAAAAATTAAAAAAAAATATTAGGAAGTTGAAAGCTGATATCCAACTTGATCATTTTATAAGGTATGATATTCAAATGTTACACAAAATTAAAATAAAAATAAGATTAAAAAATATTAAAATCTTCGTAAGGATGAGAACAAGATGTAAATGTGTATTTTTTTGTCGAATCGATTTTTTTCAGTTATTTATTAGATCATCTCTATCTATAAAAGGCAGGATGTGTGTGTAACGAATGCACGGCTGCAATTGTGGACGGATTTGCACCAAAATTTACATGCACATGCTCCAAGTTAGTGGGAAGGCCAATACTGACTTTGCATTTCCCAATTCCCATCGATAGCGAAAATAATCAATTTTTTCATGCTTCTACGGCAGTTTTCATGTAGTTTGTGGCCATTTTCTACTGGCCAGAGTGAGAGCCTATAGCTGGCTGCCACAAATAGACAGGAAGATTCTATTGGCCAGTGTGAGAGCCAACAGCTGACTCACACGAATGTTAACTAGCATGCTAAAAAAAAAATCGATAGCTGTATTCGTCACAAGTGGGAAAAATTTAAATCTGCATGGCACTTTACTCCAATTGGCTCATTCGCTTGCTTAAACTCCACATTGATTCTGATTCTGCAGAACTGGGTTGGGTGTGAAAAAGTATTTGTTGTTAACATTCTTTTTTCATTCGGTTTTTCCAGTTACGAGTCCTTTTTTAAAGCTGATCGTTTTGTGTTCATTTTGTTTAGTTCTTTTTTCGTAACAGATTTAATGTTTAGTATAGACCTTAGAAAAAATTCGCAGTGTGAGATAGGCAAGAAGTAAGGCATGTAGCAACATCAGCACGGCAAAGGGCACTCCTTTAAAGGCAAGGAAGGGCAAAAATATTTTAAGACAAGTGATAGCGATTGGTGTATGAGTCGTACGATTTTTGAATCAAGCATGGGCAATGCCAGGCCATGCTGCTAGTTAGATATAATTTTACTAGTTTTATTTTAAAAATAATAAAACAAATCATGTTAAAAGTAGAAAAAACTATAGTTTAATCAGACCAGATAAAAATGGCCTGGAAATACTCGTTAACTTTTTTTATACACTTCTACTTATAAAACTTGCATCTTGTTTGGTTCCGGGGGGGGGGAATAAATGAGAAAAAAAATTCAAAATTTAATTACCATAATAATTTAACACAGGAAAGTTCAATTATGCAAAAGAAAAATATTAGTAAAATAAAATTAAATACAATTTTTGATGGAAATTAAATTTTTGGTTTTTTAATACAAACTTTTATGAAAAAGCTTTTTTCAGGTAACTTCAAATAAAAGTTTATTTACTTAAAAAAAAATAAACAAAGATGAAAATCTGTTTCGAAGCTATAAAATTTTAAGAAATACATGAATTTCATAGAAACAAATTTAAGTTTCATAAAAAGAATGTTTACTTTTTTAAGTCTTGGTTATTAAAAAGAAGATTTATTTTTGTTTATGTAGTATGCTATGGAAACAAAAATAAATATTTTCAATAACTGAGACTAAAAAATGATTTTATGGATTAAAACTATTGTAAAATAAATAAATTGTTATAATTTAACTGCCTCACCACAAGGACAATTCATGACACAAGGTCAGTTTTTATGTGAAGAAATCAAATGTTACATTGGCAGGAATTCCATACATTCATTTTTTCTTTATAAATTTAAAATTAATGAAAATTATTTTAAAAGAGAGCCCTGCAGAACAACATGAATTCATTTTGAGTTTATGTTATGTCATTTTGATCATAATTATTAAATTAATAATTTGTAATATTAAATGGGTGAATTAACAATGTTTAAAAAGAAATTAAAAATCAAAATTTTATTTTGAACTGAAACATTTTAAACTTGCGAACTTTATGAAAAGTTTGAAAACTGAGTAGAAAATTGCAATTTTTTTTTTTTTTTAACACAAGTAGAATAGATTTACATCATACTTAACTTAGGTGTTATATATGGATTTTAATTTTACTGATAGTTTAAAATCAATAAATACTTATATATTTTTATTAGTATCAGGAATGGAAAATTAAGTTTTAAACAAATAAAAAATAAATCCAAAGAATTGTTTTTGGAATAAGAAAATAGGTTAAAAATTCTCCAATTCCAATGCCAATTCTGATACCCCCAAAAGTTCCAATTCTTGATTCTGATTAATAGTCTCATCACTAATATCTAATAACAAAAGTGATAAAAAACAAACGAGAAACTAAATAAAATTGGCTCGACCCAAAACACACTTAAAAAAAAAATTTTAATTTTAAATTTCAGTATGCACATGTAGTTGCATCAATATAAATATCACTTTAGTCTGATTAAGCTCTAAAGGACATATTGCATCATATGAAACTTTTTACAGTCAGAGATTTTCCTAAAATTGTTTTTGATATATAAAAAAATTATCTATTGTTTTCCCAATTCTCTCTTTCTCTCTCTCTCTCTATATGTGTGTGTGTTCAAAACCCAATGAAATGTCATTCCATAGCATTTGTGTTATAAATCAACTAACATTTAGTGCTATTTCCAAACTAGCATAGATATATATACAACCAGTTCTGTGATGTATTTATATCATATTGTGTTGGTGGGGAGGGGCTTGTTTTGCTTAGTTTGTAATGAAGAATATCTAATTGAAACAAAAAAGAAAAAAAGATTACTGTCAACATCTTTATAGTCAATTTTGTTGCTTCTCTGAAAGCTCTTACTGTTCATTAAGATTTTAAAAAAAAAGAAAAAAAAAAGAAAATAGAAAAGAAAAAAACCATTGAACAACAAAGATGTAATTATTTATTATTTGAATGAATTTTTTTTCTGAACAAATATAAAACAAACAACTCTTATAAAATGTCAAAATGAAGTTTATAGTGTATTTGGTTTCAGACTGCAATATCTAAATATGCTTCCTGAAAATAAGTTGTAATGGGAGGGGGCAAATAGCTAAGAAAGGCTAATTTTAGCAAATATCAACTAGGATGTCTCACAAAGATGTAATGTTTAGTAAGCTAGTCTAGCAGATTACTGTAATGAGTTTGGTACTCACTGGGTGCACCATACTTGTGGCCTTGTACCAAGTTAAAGTAAGCGATGCTTATATCTTTACACTTTTTCTGAGTATCTTTCTATGTTTCTAAGATGAGGTATTGTAATTATTTACATTGTTTGGGCTGTTGTCCTCATCTTTGTTGTTGTTTTGGCCATTGTACACTCCGGCCTTCTTCGGGTGATTGGAATTTCAAACTGAACCTTTTTTTCATCCACCAGGGTAGATTATTCTAGTTCCACATGTGATGCCTCTTCCAGATGTCTCAGTTATCTCCCTTTAATTCAACTCTCGAACTTTTTGTTCACCAGTGCAGTAGCAAGGTATTAAACTTACAACTCTTTGGGTCAAGTCACTGGATCCAACCAACGCTTTTATCCACTGGGCCATTATTGCTTTTCTCTAGCAGAAAAGCAATAGTAGCAACAAAATTGCAATATGAGCTTTGGTAAAAATGGTTAATAGGACATTAACTTCACAGGCATTAGATAAATCCAAAATGGTAAATTAATAGTTTTAATAGGCATAAGTATGGAGCCAAATGGAAACTATGTTTCTCATTGGCTAAAAATGATAACCACCATTCTGAATGAGTACTTCAAATAACAGTTAAGGGCAAAATGGAATCCGCTCTGTTGTTTGTTGTCAATTCTTTAAAAAAAAAAAAAGGTATAAATCCAGTTCTCGCTCACAGGCAAGGCATGGCAAGCCTTTTGCTGCTACTTCAACAGAAAGTGCTTGGAAAAACTACATTCCCTGGTCTGGCCAAGTCAAATCTTCATGGCAAGAACACGCCATGCCACTTACATAGTAGCAAACCACCCACATTCCCTTTGTATTCCATCCATGAGAAGTAAGTTTCACTTAAGCAGCTTCTTGCTGCGAACCCCTGCCCTGTGGAACTGACTCCCAACAGGATGTTTCCCTGATCTCTACAATCATAACCTTATCAAGAGTTAACCGCTATCTTCCATTCCTATACACACAAATGACCTTCTAATGTAACCCTCTACCTCAAGTGGCCCTCAGGCCTTGTAAAGAGTGAACCTTACTGTCAAAAAAAAAAACAATCCAGTTTCATATGTTTTGGTCTAAAAATTGCCGAGGGAGGATAAATTAATAATGGTGCCGAGAAAAAAAAACCCATCCTTTTGATGCCATTTATTTTCCAGGTACAAATGTTAAACTTTAGCAAGAATTATTAGAAACTACAGTAGTAGATGTGACCTCACAAGTTGTACCCATGACATATAGAGCAAATCAATTTCGTTTCACACCATTTCCTAAATTAAGGTTGCAATAATATTAATAATCAAGATGAGGATATTAGTCCGAATGTAAGTAATTTCATGGTAATTAAAATAGATTAGGACTTCAAGGATGCCTGATCAACTTGCCAAATTCTGAACAAACAGCAAAATTTTTTTTAATCAATTCTTGACCAGGCCAAGGATTTGTCTGCTCCCCCTTTGTGTGTGTGTGTGTGTGTGTATGTACATACAAACATTTCAGGTATTTTTTTTCTAGTACTCAACTCCAAATTTACTGAAGCCACGAAAGATTACACCAAGTTGGAGGGTCACTGTTCCTCGTGCTACAGTGAGAAGTCGATAACGGTCAGCCCCACTGTAGACAAGATCGGGATGGCGTAGTTGGATGCTTCCTCCAAGGAATCTTTGTGACAACTGCTCCCAAAATGTTCCACTGGGGCTCCATGTTGGACACTCCACTGTGTGCATACCTGGAGTAGAGGGTACATGGCAGAATCCATAGCCGTACAGTTCATTTCGTCCAAATTGATCTTGGTGCCAAACCTGGAGGTGGATTTTGGGCCAACCTAGGGGAGGTAAGAAACAAATTGAATGATGATGATGTTTAAAGCAATTATAGTTTCATGTAATTATTCAGAATACATTTCATATTCAAATAATAAGTTCCCATTTTACAAGAATCAGTTATTGTTCTTTACAGACAGGTAATAGTGAAGAGGGGGGGGAGAAAGCTCTTGTTTTTATATGGAAAAAAGTGTGTGTGGGGTATCATTTTTTTATGATTCTGGGTAAGATGCTGGATAGCTAGTAATATTCATGACAGTCCCATAAAGCAAGCAATGAAGTTTTCTCAGAAGTTCCAAGCATTTTAAGAACTCAACAAAAAAACTGAATTCTAAACATTTTCTGTTTTTTTTAAGATTTATTTATTGACATTGAAATGCCACTTTATTTTTTGCTTAATTTTCTTTTTGTTAACATTGCTTTTTATCGCAACTTTATGGATTGAAGTGCAGTACTAGATTGGCAGCTAGGTCTCATCATTTTACAGTTGAAATGGCTAGATGTAATAGTAAGTTCTATGCTAACAGTTTCTTCTATCACACTTCATTTGTGGAACTCCCTTCCTAATCTACTTTGATCTTCAAAAATTTACATGTAATGTCGTGTTATCTTGTTTTCCTAATTCCTGTTCTTTCATTGTTATCACTCCTTAATAGTGTTTTTTTTCCTCATACTCAGTAACCCCCTTGTGTCTTAGTGGCTTTATTGCCTTACTTGGAGGTGTAATGATTTAAAAAAAAAGAAAAAGAAAAAAAGATCTGATGACAAGAACTGACCTTGTAATCCTTTTGTAGCAAAATGGACATCAATTGGGTGGGACCAATAGGCAGCATCTTCGTGTTCAAAGTGGTCTACTTGGGTCTGACCCTCAGTAAAGCCCGCGATTACTTTCCATGCATTACCTAGCAGAGAGAAAGCAGAAAAAAAAAAAATTAGGTTGTTCGCAAAATAATGTCTGATTTTAGAATCGACCTTCATTCCTGAATTAACATATTTAAACAGTGTTGAAATCAATCAAAATAGGTATTCTGTACATCTATACATTTTCTGCCATCAAGTTGAGAGATTATTTATGCCTTTACGATAAAACTCTAAAGGTTTGGATATCAAGGAATCTTTGAATGCAGTCTCTGCATCTCCTTTCCAATGCAATGTCAAGATGCTTGAAAAACTAGTAGTTAGTGGGCAACAGATCAGGCGAATATGGTGGATGTGGCTAAGTCTCATATCCCAAGTTGATGAGCTTTTGCAGCATCATCCTGGATACATGTAGCTGAGCATTGTCATGAAGCAGAATTGGACCTCATTGATTAATAAGTGCTCATTGCATTTTGCATAACTGATGTGCACTTCAGTGATGCTCTGGTTAGATTCCAGACAAGGCTGTAATGGATAATACCAATGGCAGACCACCAGCCAGTCACCATATTCTTCTGTTGGTGCAATTTCAGTTTTGGAAACTGTTTGGGTCCTTTCTCATGATCAAGCCATTGAGCAGATTGTTTATGATTGTTATTAAGGATCTGTTTCTCATAAACAAGTCACTATTCAATCAAGAAATGGATGATTTGAATTTTTCAGATGCCTCATCGAACACACTTCAAAACATCAAACGCTCTCATTTTTACAGAATTGATGTGGAAGCCACTAATCGAGTTTCTTCAACTTGCCAATTTTCTTGAAATGGTCTGATATTGTTTTAATATCTGAAACATTTCTCTGATACTTTGATATGAATTTTGTTCAACCACTGTTTTCAGATGTTGACTATCAATTGCAGATGGACACACTCTACCACCTTAATCTTTATGACTCGTATCTACACTGTGGAACTTCAGAAACAAGTGTAGTGATGTCTGATCACAATTGGATCCTTCATCCCAAGCTATGTTAATGCTGGCAGCAGTTTGTGAAGCATCATGACCATGCAAAAAATGTAAATGCAACTTTTCTTTTTTAGTTCAAGATGAGGGGTATATAACATTTTAAGTTAAATTCTGAAAGAGAATGATATACATTTGACAAAGCAGACACTTTAATCACTAGGAATGAGTAATATATTTTTGTCCAATTATTATAATAATATATGATATTGTAATAGTTGGACAAAAATATATTGCTCTGCTGTAAAAGATGAAATGCAACGTTTGCCTGTTGAAATGGTGTATAGCACCACACTAAGACTCCCTGGACAGTTTTTCCTTTAGTCGTCACAAAAAGTGTTGGACATCACCTCCTTTGTTGACTGGCTGAGAGACAATGGCCAGATTGGCCTACAAATCACCTACACAGAGCAAAATATCTATATAAATACTTGAACTCCTGCAATCATGCGTTTTTGTGCACAACTTAGACAAAACAAATGCATTACAGCCACCATACAGAGGAACATTTAAGATCCTGAAGAGACATACTAAACGTTTTACTGGGTGCATTAATAGTGCAAACCAAAATATTAGTTCGGATAGGCTGAAGTTAGCTTTTCTGGATGCTACATGGCTGGGTAGGGATTCTCCATCATTCACTCCTCTATCTCCAGTACAACCAGATTTACCAAAGCAAACAGCTACCAAGTCTGGGTACCATATTAAATGGCCTGAGCCTTTCTCATCTTAACTAGTTTCCTTGTTTTTTCATACAAACTCTTGAATGACACTAACACAGAGGATATTTGCACTATTGACTGGACATGGTGAAAACATTGTGGCACTTTTAATAGACATAGCATGCATATTCTTTTGTGTACTGTAGCATGTTCTCACATTTCTATTATATCAACAATAAGTAGAATGAAAGTAACGGCTGGTGAATGATGTCAGGAGATAGATTGACAAAATGGAATTGTGATGTAGGGCGCCAGAAAAGAAGTATGTCATGAGCTCACCAGAAAAACCATATAGCCTAACTAGGTTCGAAGATAAACCATTGTAACTCCAGTTTTCCCTTCGGAAAATATTACAAGTAAGGTCCCCCTTTCTTACACACCATTTGTTGTTGCATATATGTTATAATTTCTTGGCTCAGGACACGTGTGTGTGTGTATATATATATATATTTTTTTTTAAAAGTATTTCACCCCAAGCAAGGCGGGAGTGCCACTAGCATGTAAGGGGCTACAGAGGGTAGAGAACAAGGGTAAAGAGGCGTGTTTGGGGAGAGGATAAAGAGAAGGATGGGGAACATGATCAGAGTATCAGAAGATGTCGATTGACATTACACTTGAATATTTGAAGATTATAGTTATCAGGGAAGCAAGTAAGAGGAAGAGAATTCCACAGACGGGGAGCGTGAGAGAAGAAGCTGTTTGGGTAGAAGAGACGTTTACATTTAACTGTTTTGACAGTGAAAGGGTGGGACCGAGATGCCAACCTAGTAGCTCGCTTAAATCCATGCAGTCTGAGAACCAGCAAAAGCAACTCATCAGAACAGTTGCCATGAAAATACTTACAGAAGAGACAGAGGGAAGCCATGGCACATCTGTGAAATGATGTCACATATAGAGAGAGGGAATATGATGTTGCATGCATAAATATGTGAATATGATGTAACATGCATGAAGAAGGGATATGATGAGAAAGCGACTGTAGACTAGATGCCAGATCAGGACCTATCACATTGCATATCCATCTCTGGATTTTATCGAAGACCTTGAAAATTACAGCGGGGCACCAGACCATATATGACAGCAATATTCCATGCAAGGACAGATGGTTGATTTATAGATTTGAAGGATGGACTCAGATGAGAAAAATATAATTTTGTGTATGATGTAGCATTATAAAAATCTCTGAGAACTAAACATATTTGTTATTTGTTTTCTATTCAGCTATTCCGTTATGTTCATGAAATATCGGTGTTGTTATATGATGGATATGTCACTGTCCATAATGGGAGAAACATAGATGAGAGAATAAATCTTTCTTCCAAGCACTCATGTTACCGTTCGCAATAATTGCCAAATATTACTGACGATGGAAAAATCATTTTTCTTAAAAGACAATTTTAGCTTGTAAAAAAGCCAGATTTCTGGAATTTGGCATTTAGACTTTTGTGAATTGAGAAAAGGGATGTGTGGGCAGCCCAAATTTAGAAATTTCTAAGACTTTTCAAGGTGCTTTTTGGCTATTGCTGTTTTCTAGTACTTTTCAAGCCCTGGAAAAGGCTCTGTCAATTTTCCAGGACTTTTAGAGGTTTCCAGGACCTGTACAAATCCTGTATAAACACCCCACCTTAAAGAGGAGAGGAGAACGTAATGTTTAATATGAAAGATTAAGTCTTGTGTTCTCATTAGTCCACAGAACGACTTCATTACATTTCAATTGTTATCTTCTGCCTGCTTAATTCTTGTTCTTTTATTGTTTGTGCTCCTTAATAGTGTTTTTTTTCTCCTATTCTCTGACACTCAGTACATCACTTGTATTATAGTGGCTTTATTGCCTTGCTTGGGGTGAAATGATAAAAAAAAAAAAAAATTGCTTGTTTTCAAAAGTTTTCATTATTTTGCATTGCAGAAAAATTAGAATTTAGGCCATAGTAACTAATGCCAGTTTTACAGTTATGTTCTTGAGATTGGCATGCCATCCTGGGTAAGATGAAAAACTACACCCAACAGCAAGGCCCTCTGATCAGGAGGTTTGGAGGAGCATGGAGCCATCTCTTAATTGCTGATGTTCCCAGGTACACCCTGATCCAGGTGGTAGCACCTGTTAGGGTCCTAGCTATGGGTAAATAGTTAGCCCACAAACTGGGATGAAAACACTATAAAAGTGAAAAAATGGGTTTTAATACCTGTTGTGACCAAGTAAATGGTTAAAAAAATAACAAAACAAGTATATTAAACAGTAAGTACAACCAAATAGTATTACACAACTAGTGAGTGTGTGTTGGATGACCCAGCGTTCAATCTATTTGACCGTTCCCACAAGGCCTTCTCTTCTACAAATTTTATAGTAGACAGAAGAGTCCAATATAAACTCTTTAGAGGGAGGACACCACAATACCAGAAATACATTTTTGTAAAAAATTATTTATTACATTTTTATTTTATTTACATTTTTGAACAAAAAAAAAAAAAGAAAAAAGAAATTACCAGCTATACAGTTCAGAAATATTATTACCAGAAATAAAAATTTTGTTGGCATTAAATAACCCATTGTGGTTGATATGCCATAAAACAAACCAAACCAATTGAGAAAGACATGAATCAAGTAATCCCTGTTGACCTGTCTTATAGCCAGCTACCATATATTTATAATTAGCATGCCACAATAATGGAAAAAAAAAAAAAAACATCATTTATTTGCTATAAATTTTTGGTTGAGAAAAGATAGAAGACTCAAAAATATACCGTTCATTTCAATTCAAAATGCAAACAGCTAAATTTATTTTTTTCTGTTCTGGCAGACAAACACAATCAACCTCTGTAGAATACTTATAGTTTCAATTAAGTAATAGTCTTTGTTCGTTTTGACTTTCTAGTCTTCTATATTTTCTTCTCTTCCAATTTCTGTTTGACTTTCTCAGCAATCGACTAACTGAACAACTAGCAAAATTCCTGAGTGAGCTTAAAGCTAAGTGACAAAGGTTCTCCAGGTAACAAAAAACCAAAAAAACAACCCAACTTGAGGGAAAAAAGCCTTGGCTTTTATAGAACTTCACTGGGTGATCATCTTCCAAGCAACATGGGTGACATTTCCATTAAAAGCTAGTCTCTAGCTCCATGGCTTATAATGTGGGGCAATTTGAGAATGAGTTATTAACAGCAAATTTTTTTCTAGTGAGTCTGAATTTGTGAGTTAATACATATGATACATAAAAATATTTGTGTGTCTATATGTACATGAGTAATTACGTATGTAATAAATATATATATATTTTTATTAGTAACACAATATTTTTTTACAAATATTGTAAAATTTTAAAATTAAGTGATAATACTATTGGATATATGTAGTCTCAAATTCTTAAGTTAAATTAATGGCCTTTTAGTCTTCCTCCAAATGAATAGAAGTTCACTTTTTGAATAATAAGAGTTATATGTCATGGCGGGCAGGGGTCATCAAGATTTTAGAGATGCTTAGGTGGGGTCTGGCCTTAAAAAAAAAAAAAAAAAAAAAAAAAAAAAAAAAAAAAGAAGAAAAGACAAAAAAAAAAAAAAAAAAAAAAAAAAAAAAAAAAAAAAGAAAAAGAAAAAAAATGGTTGGGAATCTGCCTAGCTGGTTGACTGAAGGTTGTGAGCTCAATCCCTGTACTGGGAAGTACTTTTTTTTTTTTTTTAAATTTTTCTCTTCAACTACAAGATTACAAAGTCAGAGATTAGAAACCCCAAATGGAACTTGACATTGTTTTTTGTATCAGTAAAAAAAACAAAATGTATTCTGGCTTGTCTCTGTAGTATAAACAAAAAAGCGTTATTAGTATCAAATATATTTCAGGTTATTTTTATGCAGCTGACTTGAGCAGTAACTGAATGTCAACTTGATTGTTTGAAATAGAAACTGAATGAAAGGATGGCATTTAAATTTGAGAAATTAAAAGGCAACTTTTTAATCTGTTTCCAATTTAAGAAAGAAGGCCAAGTATTGAGAAAAACAAAATAGACAATTCAACAGAGAAACATTCCTCAAAGCTAGATTCTTTAAGTGACTTGGCAAAGAAATATTAATTTTGAACAGTTTCATGTTCTAAGCAGAAGACCTGGAACTTACCCATATGGATTCCAAACTTGCAAAATAAGCTGTTGTCTGGAAATCCACGTGCACTAGCAACTTGTCCAATTAAATGGACTTCCGCCATTTTTATCTCACCTGCAAGAACAAGAAAGTGATTGAAAAGAAGTGAAATAATTCTTTGATCCCAAATGGGGGTAGAAAGAGATAATTTTTTCTCTGTCATGTGTATATCTATAAAAAGTTTGTCTCGAGAGCAATTTGTGAGAGATTCATGAACATCTAGATTTTCAGACAAGAAAATGAAGGCAAAAGGAAGGAGAAATTGTATCCCAGATTTCATAAGTAAAAGCTAAAAAAGAAAAAATAATAAGTAAAACAAAAATAAGTAAAATACCTACCTGAATTATGAGAAATAAAATTGAAAAATGCAGTCCAAAATGCAACTTATTACAATTAGTTTCAATAAAGTTCAGTTTTGTCTCATATTTGAAGAAATGACAAAAAGTTGGGTACTTAGATGTGACATGACATTAAATCTGTTTTTATTTATTAAAAAAAGTAATTATAAAATAAATTATATCACATTTCAAATAGTATTTCGTTCCGAATATAGTCCTGGGTTTGATGATAAACTACATCTGGCAGCAATGATTGGGAGATTGGAGGTTTTGAGGAGCGTGGAACCATCTCTTAATTGCTATTGTTCTTAAGTCCATCTTTACCCAGGGTGGTGGCACCTGTTAGGGTCCCAGCTATGGGCAAATAGTGAACCCTCAGAGTATACTAAACAATCATTAAAGTAAAGTAGAAAGATAGGTGGACTGAGATGCAAAAACTTGGGGGACATCTGTGTTGATCACTCGGGCCTTAATAGACTGGCTTTTAACTACCTTCGAGGACATTGTTGGATTACTGCCCCCTAATGATAATCATAGGTAGCACAAGATTTGAAAGCCTCTTCCTCTTTCCTTTTCGACTTTGGCATTGACAAGATGTCCCCTTCTCGTTCTGTTGGCATGTAAATAACTCAGAGATACATACTGAAGGCTGCTTTGAACTGTTTATGACTTCATTTTTCATTTTCCTTAACATGTCCGTTTAATGTATTTATAAATACTTGTTTAAATTCCATGATGGTCTTATTTTTGCCTGGACTCTCAGGAGACTGCCAATAATGTTTGTAGGACAAATGTTTTAGGAGCCATTATTAAATTTACTAAAAAAACGCCCACACTTCACAACAAAACTAGTGATTCATGCTATTTAAGCCATAGCTGGGTGAGGAAATGGATTAATATTTTCACAAGTGAATCTGTGTGGAAGTGAATATAATTAATAAACCCGACTGGAATTCGAACTCAGCAGTCTGATTATTTTTTTTTTAATTCTTAGTTGCTATCCATACAGTTACACCAACTGCATATTCACCCATATCCAACATTTAATCATAATGCAATTCTTTGATAATTTTTTGGCAATGAATATTTTCAATGTTTTTTTTTTTTTTTTCAGAAGTTGTTCCACTGAGAATTAGAAGGTTGTTTAACTTTTTTATGTAATAAATTAAAAATACCAAATGAAAAAGTAATATTTTATTGAAAGTGATCTAAAATTAAAAATAAATATATTTTTAAAATATTCATTCCTTAAGACGTTATTTTAAAATTTATTTTTGGCAAAAGAAACTTTATGGAATGAACAGTTGGTTGGCAGCATCGTATTTTTAAAAGTGTGTTCAAGTAAAAAAAAAAAGAAGTTTTTTTTCAACAAACTATTCTTTGCGAGAAACTTACCTGAAACGGAAAAATGATACGAGGTTGTTCAATATTAGCATCACACTGTTTCAAAAAAGAAAAAAAAAAAGAATCAGAAATTATGTGAATAAACTTTTTAAATATAACCACACTTGTCACAATTGCTTTTTGTTAGTTGTTCTTAACGTTGAGTTCAGTTTCCTTAGCAACAGCCACAGTTTCGTAAGTTTTGTTGCAACATTAAACGTGCTCATTTAATGAATTAGGACATTTATTTCTCTAAAATTAAATATTAAATGCCCATACTAATTAAAATCGTTGTTATTTACTAAATAAATAACATTTAAAAAATATAGTTCGAAGGTATACATTTACATTTTCTTCAGATCTTATGGCGGTAATGGGGGATTTGGATTATTAACAAACCTTGAACATTGTCCATTACCTGAAAATGTTTTCTAACTTACAGGTAACATTTTTTTTTATTAGATCTTATTTTATTTTGAGGAAATATTTTCTTTTTCCTTGTGTTTTACTTTTCACTGTCCTTCTCGTTCTTTGCAATAAAGATTGGCTGAGAAATGGAAACAAATTTCCGCGCCTTAGTGACTGCTTCTTCTTAAACACAATTATCCAGAAAAAACAAACAAACTATTTTTCCTTAGAATCTATTGTTTAAACTTTTAATTTATTTAACCCTTGAAAATCAGCGTATTCACATCCTAGTTTTTGTTTACGGCTATATTTTGGCCAGTATATTTTCCGATTGTTTTGGTTATCAAAAAAGAAAGAAAACACGTATCTCTGACAATTTCTGGGACGTGGTTGTTTATTAAAGAAAGCGGTTATCGTAAAAATGGTAGGAAGATAATGACGCAAAGTAGAAAAGCTATATAAACGACGACTCGTTTCGTCGGACAACGTCTTCTGCTTTCTGCTTCTTCAGGTTTATTGAAATACAAAAAAGCTAAGGAAATGTTTTAGGATATCTGACGATAAGAGGCTGCCATAAATAATTAAATTATTGCTTTGTTAATCACATCCTACAACCAGAAAGTGTCTGTGTTTGTTTTTAATGTATGGAGCCTTTGAAGTGTCTGTTGGATTTTAAATCAACCCATCGAAAACAAAGTTGTTTTTTTTTAGCTTTTTTACGCATGCACACACTTCACTAGAGTTTTTTTTTTTTTTACTTGTATACATATTGCATCTACACGTACATGCAAATATTAGTAAATTAGTTAATTAGTACAGACTTTTTGTGTAGGTTTTTGTCGGGCGCGCCGATTCTCATTGTTATAGTGCGCATGTTGGAGTAATGTATAGCGGTTCGGATTGAGGAATCGGAGAGCCGAGTTCGAATTCCAGTCGAATCCATTACATTCACTTACGTGCTAATACCCTTTTGAAAGAATCCTCTTCTAGGCTATGGGTGAATCACTGAATAGCAGGATAGACTGGGTTCTATAGTTTTGGATGGCAACCTACTGCGGGAAAAATATGTTTCGTCAGTCATGTATCGAAAGATCGCCTAAGCGTGCATCACGAATGGCCCATAGGGCCTTAACTGAGCCAGTTGGTTGTTAAATCAGCTACTTCAAGTAGATCTTTGTTGAATGGTAGTTCATGTAGGTAGCTAGAGCCGATGATCTCTTTACTGGAGCAGAGGTTTGTTAAATAATAACTAGCAATAGAGCCCGGCATTGCCCGGGGATGTAACAGTAAGAGATAGATTAAGTATCGACCATCATAAAGACTGAAAAATAAAATTGACAAATATTATTATTTAAGGTTGACGGACACGCATGTCTTAATTAGTTTTATTTATTTATTTATTTTTTTTTTTACGAATTGGTCAAACCCAAACTCAAACATTGTTTTCAATCGTTATATGAGTCTACTGATTGAATAGAATTTTATTATAAACAATTGTCTTGTAAATGGAATTATAAAGCATTCTGAATGTAAAAATAAAGAAAAAAGTGTGCAAGACAATAAGAAACACTACCTGCCAAAAAAAGTGAAATTTTGTTGAAATCGGTTGAAAAATGTAGGAAATCTGATCTCATATATAAATGAACACACACACACACAAACAACCAACCTCGGTTTTATAATAAGTATAACTCGATATTAATAAGTATAATTCAATATGAGTTGTCCCCCTTTCATTAATGCCTCTTAATCGTGTTTTCAAATTGATTTCGAGCAAAAACAATTGTGTTTTTCCAATTTTTGGCGCTGTCAGAACCACTGCAAGGTAATTTTACGTAGCCCTGTGAGGTTTTGTTGAAATAGGTTGCAAAATGTAGGAAATCCGATCCAATATATAAACGTACACACACACACACACACACACACACACAATCTGCATTTTATAATAAGTAAGATATATTCATTTTTTTTTTTTATGGGCTCTTTATAGTTTTTCACCCCAATGTGAATTGGCTTTTTAATGGGAACTCAAAAGAAAACAAATTGATTATTGATCTTTTGAAAATGATTTCAGCTCTTTATAAGAATTTGATGAACATGCTATTTAAGGTTTGCATGTCAGAGTATTGTAGGCGTGTGCGTGTTCGCATAAGCAATTAAGCAACAAAAACTTGGGTTTCTATTCAGTCAGTTATGTGCTATGTGTGATACATGATCACCTAAGCTGAAGCATGTATCTTTTGATACATGGCTGACGAGGCAGATTTTTTCCCCGCAGTAGGTTGCCATTTCTTTCTGTGGTAGACTAGTTGCCATCCAAGGCTATAGAACCTGGTCTGTCCTGCTATTTACCCATAGTTGGGGGTGGAGAAGAAGAGGATTCATACCTTTCCCAGAGGTAGCACGTAAGTGAATGTAATTTGATTTGACTGGTATTCAAACTCGGCTCTCCAATTCGTCAGTCTGAGCTGCTATCCATTATTCCACTGTGCCTCATTTTTTTTTTATTATAGAAACTGTAGGGAAATAAAATTCTCAATGTCTCTTCGGTATGTTCATTTTATTTTTCTGGTCCAGAAGTAAGTTAGGGTAAGTAAAGATGCGAATAGTTATAATGGTCGAGCTCAAGTCAGCTTTGCGATGAGTTGAAACAACCAAAGTAAAGATTTTACTTACTTCATCAGTAGAGCTTTTTCAAAACACACCAAACATTATGTGTTGAAAGTGGAAGGGAGTTTAGTTGTCAGTCAACCAAGGAAAAGAGATGTTCCTCAGTGGGGATGTCTTCATCCACATTGTGCTAGATCTTGGAAGAAGAAAAAGAGAGAGGAAGGAAATGTTTGTCTTTTTATAGAACTTAAACAGCATCACCTAATGGGCATTAGGTGAAGCCAAGAGAGGTAATAAAATTGTGCAGATGACCTAAACCCTTTCTAGTTCCTTTATTGCTAGCATCATGGGAAAATGTCTTTTTTCTTTTATTATTATTTTATTTATTGACGTTGTTTCATTTTCCTACAACTCAAACAAAGGCTAAATTTTATCAAGAATAATTTGTTAATTAAAACACTAATTAGATAAATATGTTAATGCTATATGTACAATTTTAATTGGACAGAAAATATTGGTGACAGAATTCAGAGTTGAAAGGCTGTGTTAATTGAATTTTACTTATTAATTCAGTGACTTTTATGTTCGGATAGAATGTTTAGCATTTGCTACAAATTTTCTATTGTTATTTAGTATGGCACAAGGCTATAAGTATGGAGCACCTAATGATTATTGAACTCACTAATTGTTATACCGGAACATACCTATTCTATTGTTAATACATTATCCCACAGATAATAAGTAGTAGTAGTAGCAGTCGCCAGGGCTCAGAGTGAGTTGGTGAGTCAGTCGATGTCGGACCTTAAAGTATCAACCACCACAACTAGATTACTGCGTCATTAACTATTATTTCAAGTTTCTAATGTTTTGTACGTTGAACCAATTTTAAGACCGACTTAGTGAAATACAAGCCTCCACTGTGAAAACTACTCTACAACACTAATGAATAGTAATGGACAACCAGATTAACTTGTTAACTACTGCTGTATGACTAAGCAACCAACAAGTTTTCTCCTGTTTTTTGTTTTTTTTAAATGCCATGTTCTTTTATGATGATGTCGATCATCACTTTCCACAGATCCCTTTTCTTTACTATCTGTGAATTGCTACATATTTTGTGGAAATATAGTGTAGTGACTTTTTATGTTTGGCTAGAAAGCTTAATATTTGTTGTAAATTTTCTCTATTGTTGTTTACTTAGTTTGACACAAGACCACAACTATGGAACACCTTGTAATTATCAAATTCATAACATGGTACTAATGGTCAAACAGACTAGCTTGCCCAGAAGCCCTACAGTTTTTTTTTGTTTTTTTTTTTTTCCATTGATTTGAAAATGTAAAACTGAAAATTCAAATTTTCATTGTCCTGTAATCCACATTTTGCACAAAAATGACTCAGCTGAAATTGTCATTATATATACCTGTCTCTCAGTTTAATCATTTCATGCCATATCAACACCTCTATGGGTTATTTAATGTTGAAATCTACATATTTTGAACACAATTTTATGCCATCTACTAAATATATTTTGAATGCAATTGTATGCTTTCAATTACAGATAAAATGTATTGTTGGTCATTTTTCTTTAAATATGTATTGTTGGTAATTTTATTATAAATATGTATTGTTGGTTGGTTGGTTTTCTTTAGTGGCATATTAACCTCAATGGGTTTATTTAATGCCAAAATCTAAATATTTTGAACATAATTTTATGCTTTCAGGGTAAGAGTATGTTTTTTTTTTTAGATATATATCTTGTAGATCATAAACTTTATTGCTGGTAATTTTACTATAAAAATGTATTGTTGCTAATTTTATTATAAAAATGTACTGTTGATTTTTGTTTGGGAGTTCACTATTTGCCCATAGTTGGGACCCTAACATTTGTTACCACCTTGGGTAAGGGTAGACCTAGGAACAACAACAGTTAAGAGGTGGTTCCTCACTCCTCAAAACCTTCATCTCCATTTTGCTGCCAGATGTAGTTTAGAATGAATATTGCATAACAGTTCAGTACTCTGTTTTTTTTTTTCCCTGTTTCTTAATACTTTGCTTAGCTTTTGGAAGGCATCTTTTGCCTTTCTGGTGCACCTTCATATCTTGCTATTACATTTTTCATCTGTTAAAACATTTCCTTGATATTTAAGTTTTCATACTTGCTTGATTTTGGCATCATCAATTCATAGTTTGCATCTTGGGCTGTTCCTCTTGCTGACAACCATACATTCTATCTTCTTACATTTGATAGTCCTTTCTTCTTGCTTTCCTTCATTACCTTCAAGGAGTTTCTGTGGTTTCCTTTCTTTGCTATCTACACTGTGTAATCTGCATATCTAATGTTAAGATTGCAGCAGCCAATGAAGAATCCTGGTAGGACACCTGATTCTCTCAAGATTGCTTTACTCTCAAGGTTGAATAAGTCTGGTGAGAAAACACATCCTTGTCTTATGCCCTTTTCTGTTTTTGTGTATTTACTGAATGCATTTTCTATCTTCATGCAGGTTTCTTTGCTTCCAATATAAGTTCTAGATTATTCGAATATCCTTCCCAAATAAATCAAGCTTACCGAGCAATTCAAATAGTTCTTTGTGACGTACCTTGTCAAATGCTTTTAAATAATCCATAAAACATAATAAAGTGATAAAAAGTTGCTGCTTTTGTACAACTCAATGTTTCTTCACATACAATAATAGATTTTACAAAGCAGTGTTTTAGCCTCTCACTTTTTTTAATTCTTAGAATCTGGCCTATTTCAAAATTTCAAAGTGTGTGTATGTCTGTCCTTTGACAGGTTTTCTTTTTGATCCTGCTGGATGTCTAGCTACCCTTCACAGCAGAAAAGCCTTTTGCATCTCAAATTTATAATTCACATATTGGGCTTTTTCTTTTGCTGACAACCATACATTATTATAATTAATGTTTAACCTTTTCTTCTTGCTTTCTTTTACTACCTTCTGTAGGAGTTCCTGTAATTTCCTTTCTTTGTCTGATATCTACACTGTGTAATCTGTATATCTAACGTTAAGATTGCAGCAGCCAATGAAGAATCCTGGTCAGATTTCTGATTCTCTCAGGATTGCTTTACTGTCAAGGTTGAATAAGTCTGGTGAGAAAACACATCCTTGTCTTATGCCCCTTTTTATTTTTTTTTTCTGTATTTACTAAATTCATTTTCTATCCATATGGAAACTGTTTTCCCCCAGTTCTGGCTTATTCTAATATCTTTCTCAAAGAGAAATATTCTAATATCTTTCTCAAAGAAAAATACTCATTTCTTATGCACTATTTACATTGTTGTCCTCATCTTAATTGTCACATTCACAACAAATAGTTACAATACCTCATCTCTGAAATATAGACATGTCATTTCTTTTAGCTTAACAGATTCTTTAATAATAATGGTTATGTTTTGGCAATGTAATCACATAAATGTAAAGGATTCAAATTCCAGTCGAATCCATTACATTCACTCATGTGGTGAAAGGCATGAGTCCTCTTCTTCTCCCTCCAGTTATGGGTAAATAGCAGGGTAGACAGGGTTCTATAGTCTTGGATGGCCACTTGTCTACTGCAGAAAGAAATGGCAACCTACGGTGGGGAAAAAATCTGCCTCATCAGTCATGTATCAAAAGATACATGATTGCCTAAGCATGTATCACACATGGCACCTAACTGACTAAATGACATAGAAAATGTCATATATGAGAGATGAGATGATAGTTTTTAAACTAACGAAAAAAAAATAGATATTTGTCATTATGCTTTTTTATTGTAGATTCTCAGTCAGTAGCTTTGTCATAAATAGTACTTGGGAGTTTAAGTCTTTCGTCTACCACAAGATTACAAATGTTGGTATTTAGTGATGGTTGAAATCAGCACCACTGGTCTTTGAGACAAGAGTGGTATTGCTCCAAAAGAAGAATTTTAATCAGCTTACCTTGTCTGTCACAAGGCTACAAAGTTAAGGGAATCTAGTTCAGATCAAACACACTTAAGGTCTCAGTGAGACTAGCTAGCTATTGTTTCATAGTGAGATAAGTTGTTTTACTTTACTCGGTTTCTCTTGATTGATTGCTCTGTCAACAGAGCCTAGAATTCACTGACTGCAAGGAAGGGTAAACCTGCCCAAAAGGGGACACCTACTCAGTGGATGCTTGTAGACTTAATTATAAACTTGACCAATATTTGCCTGTATGCTCAAGTATAAACCTGATCAATGTGTACCTACAAACTCAAGTCACAAGTACAAGCATTGCTTATCTATAGACTCAAATATGAGCATGACCATTGCTTGCCTATAGTCTCGAATATGAGCACGACCATTGATAGCCTATAGACTTGAGTATGAGCACAGCCATTGACAGCCTACAGACTCGAGTATATTTCTAAAGAATTAATGAATTTATTTTTAATTCAACATTTTTATTATTCCAAATGTTGTATGAGGGAATGTGCATTCCTTAAAAGGGCAAAAATGACCTTGCTGGGCTGTCATGTTCTCCATGGTTGAGTGATTTAAAGAGTTGCCTGGTTAAACAGTGCCTTTTTCCTACAAAGGAGGATGTAGGTTCAAACCCTGCCAGAGATCACATTTTCTTTATTAAGTTTTCTTCAGTGCACAGGCCATTAGATGTAATAAACACTGTTAAAACAAAAACAAAAACAAAAAAAAGTGGTGTCTAAAATATCGGTATCCACTAAAAATAATTTTTAAAGTAATAAAAAAAAAAACACAATGATAATTAAAAAATTAAAAATAATTAAAAAATAATTAAAAAATCTAATTTCAACATTGAATAACCTTTTTTAAAATTTTGACATTCCAAGATCTTATTGTTCAACTTTCTTTGAACAGACGATTCTTTTTAATGTTGAAATCAACTTCAATAACTGCAAATAAATGTATTTGTAAAATATCTCTACTTTCACAAACTCTTCGTGAAACAAAATGTAAACAGTAAACACAACGTTGACCCAATGGGTCACAGGTGGTCTAGTAAATTTTTAAAATTCCTCTCTCAAAAAAAACAAAAAAAACAAAAAAAACACATAAATTGAATTTAATTAAATATTCTAACTATAAAAGTGAAATTTTGAGAAACTGATGAAAAGGTTTATTTCGAATCCTGTTGGAAGTTTGCTACTTGTAAAATCTGTCATACTCTTTAAGGCTAAAAATATCCCCACCCACAAAAAACGAATAGAAAAAGATATCAGTATTTGGTTTTAATCTCATTTCTTAGATAATCATCATCTGATTTTTTTCTATGTGCTGTGTCCTTTTAAGACTTAGGAAATCATTATTCTCCCAATTTTCTCTCCTTTGTAAGGGCAGGCTTTTTGCTAGCTCTCTTAATCCCTGTTCTGTCAACCATTTACACAAGCTCTCTATGTCGGTTATGCACTGCTTTCCTCTGTCGCTCTTGCTTTCAATATATCTTGTGAGTGTCAGGTTTTCTAAGCCCTCTTTTCTCATTATGTACCCTAGAAATTTCAACTGTTTGTTTCTGATGTTAAGTATAAATGTCCTTTTTGCTTCCACCTTCTGTAAACTTCATTCTTGCTCACATGTTCAGTCTATGTTATCCTGTAGGACCACATATCTCTAACTTCAAGTCACCCTCATCTGTGAGGGGACTACCCAGCATTCACTGCCATATAGAAGAACTGATATTATGTAACTGTTCAGTACTCTTTTCTTTGTTTATAATGAAATTTTCCCGTTTCTTAAAACTTAACTTTCAGAAGGCATCTTTCACTATCCAGCATGCACCTTTGGATTTCAGTGTCGCATTTTCCGTTCTTTGTGCAGCTTGATTATGGCATTTCAAATCTGTAATTTTCATGTTGGGTTGTCAGCAAAAAGAAGAGCCCAATTTCTGATACTGATGTAAATAAACAGCAAAATAAAATCAAGCCCACTTCTTTCTTTCAGAACTTCGGCTACGGTAATCCAGTGGATATTTAAATGAATTCTTATCTTCATTGTAAGTATTTTATTAAACTCAGATTGGTCTCTTATTTGGGCAGACTGTTGCAGAAAAATACCCGAAAATTAAAAACTAGCTTGTCACACCATAACGATAAACTTTAGGGCAGGACTTTGGACTAACTTTTTTCACCATTGTCCTGGAAGCATCCTGAAAAGCAACTTTAAATCATCTGGATAAATATTTCAAATCCTCATGGAATCAAAATGTTTTTTTGTTTTTAAACTTTGTTATCATTCATAGTTGTTAATAGCATAATAAAAATACCATTAGAATGTTTAGGAAATAAATATTTATTTTGATCAATTCAAATTTTGAACTGTAGTCTCCATGCCCTGAAGCCACTACTCCACTACTTAATTACTGCTTACTCTGGGTTGTGGATGTGCAGGTGGTGTACTAGATAGCAGTTCAGATTGAGAAATTGGAGAACCAGAGTTTGAATTCCAGTCAAGGATGTTATATTCACTTATGCACAAACACTCTTGGGAAATGTATGAATGTATCCTTTCTCTCCCTCAAGTTATGGGTTAAATAGTAAGATTATATCTGGGGAAAAAATCATTATCTCCCAAAATTGTTAATGCAATATTCATTAACTAAAAAAAATTATATATATATATATATATATATATATTTATTTATTTATTTTCTTATAATTTAAAAATGTTTTAGACAACTAAATTAAATAACTGATGTAATGGAATAGCCTGTCCCCCCACCAGATGAGTGGCTGACTGTAGGTATCTGTAAGTTGGTGGACTGTGGAGTCTAGCTTGGATCTGTTGAGTACGACTCAGACTTACGCGAGAACTACCGACCTTCCAATAGTAGCACTCATTACTGGCTTGCAACGACCTTGTACATAACTGTTACCTTTATTCTTATTGTACTGATTTTTACAATAAACATTTACTTATTTTATCCACCATGTTGTTCAAGTATATATTCCTATTAGCACGGAATATGACAATAACCAACAAAGAGTTGCTGAGGGTGAAGGCCATGAATTGAGATTTGTAGGAGGCAGTTGAATATTTCAATTTAATTTATAAGGAGAAAACATTACACGTAAATTTGTTTGTTAATGCATCATTTATGTTTTCTAAACAAAAATTGGCAGGGGGAAAAATATAATACTCTTGTTTTGTTTATTAAAGCAAAATTAGTTTTTACAATTAGATCCAAATGTTTTTCATATTTAGAGATAAATAATGCAAATAGTTAAATTTAAGTTCTTCATTTTGGTTTCATTAATCAGTGCAAAAAGAAGCATTTCAGTTTTGGTAGATAGGTTTCCGAGACTAATATAGGAAGCAGAAGTTCCTGACCTTCTTTGCATCATCAGCCACTTTCGCATAGAAAAATTTTCCACCATCCACCTATATAATAAATATTCAAAGCATACCAAAATTGTTTGGTAAAAGTTTGTTACTGGTTCATAAACTCACTTTATGATGTTGTAAAAAATACCAAAGGGAGGTAACAAATAATGCTGACTTATGATGTGGTGGCTGTGGCCATATTAAAGAACGGACAAAAGAAAACTTGACCATTAATGAAAACTATAATTTAGTTTTATGGTCAATGTTAACGTTGTGAATGTTGACAAAATTAAACAATTTTTGTTCATCATTATAAAATTAAAAAGAATATACATGACTAGTAACTAATAAAAATTCAGTGAATATTTTTTCTTGGTCTTCCCTTATCTGACCAAAAAAAAAAAAAAAAAGAAGTTAACTTCATCTGAAGAAGTATTTGCATGTTTATGACCCTTCTGAAATCTATAGAGAATACCCATAATATTTGCAGGGATATTTATATCTTATCTAGAAATTTGACCCAGTTATTTCCATTTAGCTTCCTGTTTTTTAGGGGTTTTTTTTGCAGGTTCTTTGCAAATTTTTGAATATTCTTTTCAGGTAACATGTCAAAATACCTTTTTAATACTCAAAATCCTACATCACTCACCAAAATTTCCAATTGCCCACCATTTTCTGTTCGGTTGCTTATCACCAATGGCTGATTGTTGGGTGCCCACCCAACAGCTAAAAAAAAAAACTAAAAAAAAAACAGTTGCATTCACATAAAATGAGTGAATTACAAGAAAGGGATATCCGTCAAAAACAAAAAGACAAATAGTCGATTTGCCTGGCATCATTTGACAATGAATGCGTATGCCCATTAGGTTCCAAAAATACTGGCAAACTGACATTGTAGAGATTATTTGTCCACTCAAGATCTGACATATATATATATATATATATATATATGTATATATCAACATCATCAGAACGAGTCAGTTCATCACTATTAATATCAGAAAGGTTGATATCCGATTCATCTTGCAATTCTTCTAGTATTTTCATATTTCCTTGGATTCTAGAATAACCTGGACAAATGGGTACTCTGAATCACTAGACTCCATTTCATTATGATATTTGATTTCTCGTTGTCACAAAAAGATGAAAAATAGATTGTAAAACTTGTATTTTCTTTGTTAATCAAACAAAGAAGAGGTGGCGGGAGTAGCACATGGTCAAAGTTTCACTGTTTTAAGTTTCTTGTATTATATGCCATGGGGGTCATCATATGGCAGAGTATACATGGAGTGAGTTATGACAGATTGAACATTGAGATCTGATATTTACAGGGCAGGTTTGAGCATCTTGAATGCTAAAGGGTTAAAGAACTCGCATAGGGTTGTTAAGCCGTAAAAAAAAATAAAAAATTAATAAGCAAAAAAATCCATCCCAAGATTAAGAATCATCATGAATCTAAAAAACAAAAGTTCCACTCAGCTCCTCCCCACCAAGAACTGTCACTTTGTTTAATGGCCTGAATACAACAATCTTAACCACTTCAAATAGCAATCATTATCTATTTTCATTATACATGGGCAAGTGGATAAAAATATTGGTTGAAGTAATCCAAAAAGTAACTTAACCCAAAGAATTGCGAGTTCAATACCTGACCATAGCAGAAAGAACAAAAAACTTGGAGAGTTGAGTTACTAAAACTAAAGGGAATTAACTGAAGCTGAGATATCCAAAAAAGGTGTGGCATTTTTAGAACAATCTACCCCCATTAACTAAATAAATCACCTGAAGAAGGCTAGATCATAAAACAGCCGAAACATTGTGAATATGGCAATAAAAGTGGGGACAACAATAGTTACAATACCTCATGTCAGAAATATAGACAGTTTCTAAAACTTATTTTAGTAAAAGTTTAGAATTGGGGCCAGAAAACAGGCGCCATAATTTGTGAGTTAAAAATGAAATTGAGATATATCCTTTATTGGTTTTAATATATTTTCAAATATATTTTTGATATTTTTCAAAATATATATTCAGATATATATTCCCATTCGTGCGGCTGCTTGTTAGTTTCTTTTTCCCTGTGAAAATGCTTTTAAATGAAGCCAGCTATTTATTGTTTGAATATGAACTAGAATAATATAGAATATATATCATGTAAATTGTAATATAAATCAAAAAAACAAAATTATTTTTATGAACTTATAACTCTGTGATTGTATCCCAGATCATTTAGCCCATTATAAGCAGACCAACCGTCACTAATAATTGTAGAACCTTGTACAATACGTCTTTGCTTCTCAATCTATCAGGAACAAATTCTACACAGTAATTAAATTCTTCAGAATTTGTTTAAATTCCTCCAAGGAGCCAATGTTGATGAAGCAATTGGTCACAGTTATATTTTCTTTTCAATGTTTCATCAATCTTCACTATTTTGTCTGGACCTTCAATTTTATCACCACTGATTTTTTTGGGGGGGTGGCTGCAGTGAACTAGCAGCACATATCCCTACAAAATCTGAACCAGTCAACTATTTGCTTCAATCAACTGTAGTCACTTAAAAATAAAATCAACCACTCAGGGTAGCTTTAAGTTTCAAACGCTCCCAGTGATTCTCAACTTCCGTGCCACGGCACACACGATCCTCTTAATTGTTCCAGGAAAGTGCGATGTGTAAATTGTCGCCATGTGATTTCGAGCATGTGCTATTTTTTTTGATTTTGTCAACTGCACAGTAGGGTCAATTGAGCACCATCCGTGAGAAAAAGAGCATCATGACACAATTCACTCCGCCAGAAATTTGGAAATGGCATGCTGTACTGCTTGGCATTCGCACCAGATGCTCCAATACAAACATTTCAGAGGACAGTGTAGAGGATTTGGAAAGAGTTGGAGGAGTCTAATGGTGATTATGAAGGTATGGCAACTTGGAAAACTCATTTTAAGAAAAAAAAATGATTATTTTGTGAGGGCCTCAGACTCAAGATGGAAAACTACAGAGGTAGTGCTACCCTATGTCAAGAGGGTGGCTGCTAGAAGACCCTATTTCTGGCAACAGAACTCTGCACCATGCCACACAAGCAAGAGAACCCAGTCATGGATGTCAGACAATTTCTGCGACCACATCACCCTTTACATCTGGCCACCTAACTCCCAGAGTGCAACTCCCTTGATTATTATGCATGGGCCATAGTTAAGCGAAAGACCAATAAATTTCCTTGTAACACCAAAGATGAACTGAAGGCAAGGATTATGGCAGCATTTACCAACTTAAACAAGGAGACCGTCCAGAAAAGTTGCAGGAGATTCTGAAATCGTCTTGGAGGCCGTGGTTGAAACCAGTGGTGATTTTAGTGAATAAATTTACTCATTAGTATTTGAAGATGGTTTTGTATAATTTTGGTAGATATATCTGTTAATGAGATGTCAATGTTATTTTCATTTTTGCGCAATTTAGACGACAATTTATCCATCGTACTCTGTATGTACATGTGTGGAAGTAGTAAATGGTACAGCGTTATTATTTAAATAAAAAAATAGTCGAATAGAAACAGTGAAATAAAGTAAGTTCATATTTGTGCGTGCATTTAAAAAAAAAATCTATGGTTTTATTAATCCATAACATTTATATCCCCTTTAAAAATTTTGCGAAGTGAGCCGTTGTTAAAAAAGTTGAGAAACACTGGCTGTTTAGCTTATCATAGTTCACAAAATTACTTTTTTTACGCATACGAATCATGTCTTGTTTTACGGCCCCGATTCTAGAAACTTTTAGTTTAGTTTACCTTTCTTTTTAGATCTTATGAGGGAAATTTGTAAAGGTTTTTAAATTAATTCCAGAAAATACGTACAAACAAAAAAAAAAAAAAAAAAAAAAAAAAAGAAAGAAAAAAAAGTGAATTTTAAGTTAAAAAAAAATTACGCTAGAATACATGTAAAATAAAACAACAAAAAAAAAACAAAAAACATTAATATCGTATTTATCATAAAATTAAATATTTACATATCTGTCGTAAACTTTTTTTAAAATTTTAAAAATCCACGCTTTTATAAAAAATTAAAGAATCAGGATTCAACAGTTTATTTCGCCCCCCCCGCTTCTATTTTTATGGCACCTTTCTAACCATTGTCTTATTTTTAGATTTTTGTTACTTAGAAGAACATTTTTGGGAGATATATCACAAATATAAGTAATAATAATAAAAAAGTGAGATAAAATAAATTATGCAAAATTACTTTTAATTTTAACTTTTATAGCTTTTTAAACAAAAAGAAAACAATTTTAAAGGCAGCTACATTAGAAACCTGACACTCCGAGACAAAAAAAAACCCCCAAAAAACAAAGTGATATTCAAATTAAAAAAAAAGAAAAGGTTATTGTTAGTGTTTAAACCCCCGTTAAAACTAGTCTACCGTATTAAAGAAGAATTTCCATATTTTAAATAATTGACAATTAATAAACTATATAGTTTTAAAAGAGTTGCACACATTATTGATAAAAGGAAAAAAAGTGATGTTACCGAGAATTTACGTCATTCATTCATTTACGACGTACATAAAAAAAAGTAAAACTTTTTTTTTTACTTCAGTATGGTACAATCGAAATATTACTCCAAATGTGCCTTAGAAAAGCACAAACCCGGATTTTTAAGCCCCCTACTTTAATAACTAGAATTATACCATATCAGGGAACCACTTGAAGAGAAGGAAAGAAAAAAAGAAAAGAAAAAAAAAGCACTGACACATTAAGTTTCATCTCGTGCATCGCATGTTAGTATGTTATTTGCCCGGCGACGTGTAGAAAGTCGGCCATATGGCAACATTAGCATTGCTATCTACCAGGTCGCCTAGTGACATGCAATTATTTTTTTTTTACTTATTTACACGGTACGTGATTAAAAGATATTTGAGAAGGACAGGAGCAAAAGGAAAAATAGTATTGTTATTCGCTTATGACGGTGTTGAAAAAAAAATCTTGCAGAAACCGTTTACTTACTATCTATACGACAACGTGTGATTAGCGCTCTTCATAGGATAGTTACAACTCCGCTATTTGTCCGGTAATAGTCGTTCTCTGCATGCGTGTCGACTCTTTAACCTATTGTGATTACATACCGTAGAAGATAACCCCCCTACACGCACCTATATTAAAACGTTATCATTTTTTTTAAATTGATGTAACTGTTCTTCCAACCTGTGAGAGGTGAGTGATTTTGTTTTATTCTTCACCTGAAGAGTGTCTCTAATTTTTAAAATATTTTAATGATTATTACTACTGGCTTTTTTGGGCCATATTGAACGTAAAAAATATTTTTCTTTTAAAACGACTTAGTTATCAACTTTTTCTTTTTTACTCGAGGGGGACAGATCGTGTTAAAAATTACGGCTTTGAGGGGGGGTCACTAAAAAAAAAAAAAAAGCTTATTCTTTATCTTTACTTTATGTTCATTTTCAAGTTTTACTTTTTTAATTTAAATATCTTATGTTTGTTGTTTCTTTCTTCTGTTGACTTAAATCTTCTTAATGGTTTTTTTAATTAATTTTTGTAATTATTTTTTTATTTTACAATCAGAGCAACTTATTGAAATTTGTGGGTAAAAATTTAAAAAAATTTTCCTTGGTCAGCTGAAAAGAAAAAAATAAAGAGTCAACAAATTTAGTAACTTAAAAACTTTTTTTAGATTTTCATTTTTCGATTTAAGTAAATTAAATTTGATGTCTTAATTTGTGAAATCAAAAGTTAAGTACTTTTTTTTTTTTTTTTCAATTGCAAAAAAGAACACTGTTTTCGTAAAATGTTTATACACGTTTTTACCTTTATTAAAAACTAAAAAAAACTAATTAAATTTCGATCATTTCCAAAGCATTTAAAAAAAAATTAAAAATTCTTTTAATTTTACTTATGTCAAAAAAGAAAATCTGATTTCATTTCTACATATGTAAAGTTAGTAAGCACTTTTTTTTCTTCTAAACGGTTTCTACTTATTTTTTCTTCGCAAAAGAAAAAAAAAACGAAACTTTTTCTTCAGAACAAGTCACGAAAAACTGTGTAAACCATGGCTATGTTTTTTATTCATTTATTTTAAATTTATAGTTTTTTTTTTTTTTTTTTTTTTTAACTCGGCGTGACACCAGAATAAACCCTTAAAGTAAACAAACCATAATGTGAAACTGTAGAAAAAATTACATTTTTAAATTTATAGTGAAAGAATTTTATTTCTATTTTTATCAAATGATTTCTCAGTAATTAATTTCCAGTTATCAGATCATAAAATCATTAAAAATGATAGGCGATTTGATAATTCAAATTATCATGGTTGCTGAGGGCACTCGATCAGTTGCAACCCGTAAAAAAAAAAAATTACCAGCTTGGAAAACTAATAAAATTAGTAATTAGTCTACTCGGACTGATTTGGTAGAACAATTACTTTTTTAGTTAAAATAGTTGAAATGTTTTTTACTTTAATTTTTATTTTGGTGTTGTATTTTTACACGCTATGTTTTTAATTTAATTTATTTTTTTTTTTAGATTTCTTCTTAGTCTTTCTTTATTTGTAAATTAACACGGTGCCTCTAAGCAATCGGGATAATTTGGAACCGTTAAAAAAAAAAAAAAAAACGAAACAAAAAAAAAAAACTACGTGTTCATCAAATGAATTTGATTTCAAAAATTTAAATGTTAAGAAATTTATTGTCACCGAAGATAATTCTTAGAAAATATTTTCTTTCTTTTCTAAGAAATCATATGGCCATTTTTCTGTTGAAAAACAAAATTATCTGATCAAGTGAGAATATTTAGAATTTTTTTTCATTAAAAATTTTTTTTTTTTTTTTTTTTTTACATGTTTCGAAGAAAATCTGAAAGCATAATTTAAAAAATATATTAAAAAAAAATCTCTCAATAAAAAAAGTGGTATGCCTTTTTTTTTTTTTTTTTAAATTCTAAGCTTTTGAGTTGCTTTCATTATAGCATGTTCTCTAAATTTCTCTAAGATTTTTCTTTTGTAACTTTTAAGCTTAAAAATGTAGATCTATCTAATTACTATTTTATTTTATTTTTTTTTTTATTGCAAGTGACAATTTTGATCAGGAAGGTTTCAGTCGAACTTGTTGAGTATGTTATTTATTCCTTTGAATGCTTACAATTTTGACCTGAAAAGTGTTCTAATAAAATAAAAAATATCGAGAGCTAGTGTGGACATAGGAATCAACACTGCATGGTTTCATGCTTTAATCTTTAAACCAAGCTGTTCACAAGATTGCATTTTTGACAGTCACCATGCAGTGTTGATTTTCATGCCCACACACATTCTGTATATCTCTAGACATTTTATATTGTGTGTGTGTGTATATATATATATATATATATATATGTGTGTGTGTATATTTTGGCAGCATGTATTCATTGAGAAAGTTTCATTGAATAAAATACTCTGAATACTATGTATCAACACGGTAATTTTCTCACTTCCTTTAATAATGACACCAAAAAGCTTGTCCATGAATACAAAAGGATCCAATTGAAAATAAGTAGGCAGATCTTGTCTAAATTATTCAATGAAATATCTATCTATTTGAAAATTATAACATAAATATGTTATAAAATAGCCATTTTGTTTCAACACTTCTGGTGTTTTATCAAGTGATGGTGTTGAATGTAGAATAAAGAGTTTTAGAAGGTTCAAATCAACCAAACACCCCTTGCTTGGGGAAACACTGTTACATAATCTGCAATGACCAATCAAAATACAAGTATATGAGAATTCAAAAAACTTGACAATGAACCTTGGTTATAATAATGCCTTAATGTTAGGGTTAGACAAAAATAAAAATCATTCTAAATAATTAATCTTAAACTTTACTATAAAATTGAAAATTACTAATTTTAAATTTAACCTGTATTAAGTTTAAAATATTATAAAATTATTTAAAGAAGAAACCGAGGAAAAAATACATATTATTTATTTTGTTTTAATTGAAAGGCCAAAAACTCTAAAGATTATGAATCAAACAAGATTCTATCTGCCTCAAATGCACACTTTACTTGCTCATGACTACTCAGTTTCATATCTATTTAAAATAGTATTTTATTTCATATACTGGCCTGAACATTTAAGAATGTTTAAAGTGGTAATAAAATATATATATATATATATATATATATATATATATATATATATTGTACACTGAGTGTTGATGCTAATAGTGCTCAATGTATAATAAGAGTTATAATTTATATTGATAATAAATATACATTTCCCCCTCACCAGTAGCACAACTCTGAGTTTCATGCACAATGCATTGAGAACTATGAAATCTATAATTCTCAAAATGTGTGTGTGTGTGTGTTATCAGATGTTGTTTATGCATTTCCACAGTTTTCATCAGATTTTGATGAAATTTTTCTTTGATTGATTCAGTGCCAGTTTTGCATCCAAATCGTTGGCGACAATGGCTCTCCACTACTTCCTGTCCATTATAACTTTCAGCAATATTTTACTATCTGTTCTTGGATATATATATCTTTCATAAAAACTTTAATAAAAATAAATAGTTTAAATTATTACAATAATATTATTTATGATTATGTAGTTCCCTTTTCAGGGCCTCCACACATTCAAATTGTTAACCCCCCCCCACACCAATTTGGGGATGTGCCTCAGTTGCAACCAAATGTTGTTACTAATATTGATTTTCAGGTGGGCTGACTTTAAACTTAAATGGCTCCAATTGAACAGCAAAAATTTCCAGTAATGAAACACCCAGTCAATGGCGGTTATACTGCTTGTTTGAAAATAAATTAGTTATCCCCAAGGATCTTTATAATCACTTCCAAGACAATTGGAGATATAATTATGAAGAAAAATAGATCCAACATTGATGCTAGGATTTATCAAATAATTTGCTTGCAATGTAGATACTTGTATTGGGAAGACATCTTAAAGTCTAAAAGCCCACATCTGTGAACACAAGTAGACCTATGTAGAGATAACTATTTAAACTCGCTTGTAATATGCAGGAACAAGGCTGGCTATAACTTCGATTTTTACAAATGCCATCCTAATTAAAAAAAAAAAACAAAAAAAAAAAAAACAATTCTTTACATTGAAAATACTTTAAGGGAGTTCTGATAAAAATTTTACCAATTCTAAATACATGTGAAAAACACTATATTGCATCATTCATACAGTATAATATGGTGAAAATGTAACTTTTTATACTCTGTCTTTAGGCATTGATTTGTGGATGAAATGTCAAGATTCAACAAATTTGTCAGTCATGTATCAAAAGATACATGATCGCCTACACGTGTATCCCGCATGGCACATAACTGACTGCATCACTTGCAGCTTAGGGGTGAATTGATTAAAAAAAAAAAAAAAAAAAAAAATAAATATTAATGTAGTGATACAAAAACTGGAAAGTGCATAGGAATAATAAGATTCCTTTCAAAAACTAAGCAAAGTATTAAGAAATAATCTTACTTATTATAAAATGCAGATTGTGTGTGTGTCTGTACGTCTATATATTGGATCAGATTTCCTACATTTTTTCAACTGATTTCAACAAAACTTCACAGGACTACGTAAAATTAACTTGTGGTTCTGGCAGTGCCAAAAATTGGAAAAACACAATTGTTTTTGGATAAAATCAATTTGAAAACACGATTAAGAGGCATTAATGAAAGGAGGACAACTCATATCGAGTTATACTTATTAATATTGAGTTATTGAGTTATATTTATTATAAAACCCAAGTTGGTTGTTTGTGTGTGTGTGTGTGTGTTCGTTTATATATGGGATCGGATTTCCTACATTTTTCAACCGATTTCAACAAAACTTCACTTTTTCTTTTTTTTTTTTTTTTTCTTTTGGGCAGGTATTGTCTTATTGTCTTGCACACTTTTTTCTTTTTTATATTCAGAATGCTTTAAAAATTCCATTTACAAGACAATTGTTTATAATAAAATTCTATTCAATCGGTAGACTCAACAATTGAAAACAATGTTTTTGTTTGAGTTTGGGGTTGACCAATTTGTAAAAAAAAAAAAAAAAAAAAAACTAATTAAGACATGCGTGTTCGTCAACCTTAAACAATAATCTTTGTCAATTTTATTTTTCAGTCTTTATGATGGTTGATACTTGATCTATCTCTTACTGTTACATCGCCGGGCAACGCCGGGCTCTACTGCTAGTTTTTCTTAAAACTAAACAGCCATCCATGTATAAACAGAAGGAGCAGTTGTGTGAATGTGATCTGCCTGTGTGAAAACATAATCTTGATATATTAGGTGTAATTTCTGTTTGTCTTTTTTTTTCTTTGTTTTTCTTAATCACTGTGAACCTTTTTATTTGATTCATCTCCATCAAACCCTGAAGAGTGAAGCTTGAAACTGGTTAGCTCATTCCTTTCTTTTTTTTTTCTTTTGCTTTTGTTGTGTTTTCTAGTTTCATTCCAACTACTGTAGTTGTGATAATGTTTTCTGTACTTTTAATTATGTCCATTTTTATTGCCATATTAAGAAATAGGAAACTAACATTAGAAACGAATGAGAGTGCTGAACTGCTATGTAATATCGAAATCTCCTATATGTCATTGAATGCTGGACAGTTTCCTCTCGGATGAAGAAGAGATTTTCAGAAATAGATGTGGTTCTAATGATGAATATCATGGGCAGAGCATGTGAGTAATGAGGCAGTTTTAAGGAAAATAGGAGCAATAAAGAAAGTTATACTTACAATCAGAAAGAGTTAAAATTTCTGGGAAACGTGAGGAAAGTAGTCTTACAGAATTTAACATTCACAGGATATATTACGGACAATTAGGAAGAAACTGACTTAAATAGTTTGTCTGGATAGATGACAAGAACAGAAACAAAGATAGATTGTAAAGAAACAAAAGTTATGAAAACAAAAGATGTGGAGAGCCATGATTGCTCACGTCCTGAAAGAACTTGATACATAAATGAAGATTAATCAATTACCGAATGCTGTTATTATAAATGATTTCTCTTTCTCAACTTTTCTGCTAAAATTTTCTTCTCACTAAACATGAAGTTACTTTTTTTTTTTTTTTTTTTTGTTTATGGCTTATCAACCCTTTATGAGTTAATGACAGCTGAAACATATTTCTGATTGTAGATTTTGTATACAGTACCTGGTGGTCCACCCATCTAAGTACTGACTGAACTTGATACTGCTTAACTTTTGCTGATTGAATGATAGTGTTTTCAACATGATTTCTCAGGTTTAAGAGAAACTGAAGAAATAGAATTATATCTTATTTCCCTATCACACTGAATGCACGAGTTGACTGTTTAATCAATCTCTTACAACAACAGAGATATTTAATAAACTTAGCTTTATCAATTCTATAGTGGGTATGGAAGATTGTGTTGTTTCAAAGGTTTCAAGTGTAGATAATTTGAATCTGCCCAGCATTTGTAATTTTAGATTTTTTTCTCTTTTTCTGGATTTAAGCACTGGGAGTAGTGGAAATAAGCAACTATCTCAGCCACCAAGCAGATTCAAAGATTCCATAACACAAGACATAATTAGTAATTTTGAGATAGCTCTTTCTCTTAATGTGGGTTGTCTTGATTTGATGATAGTGTAGTAGTTTTTGGTACCACAAGATTCTCTTTTTCTCTCTCTCTCTCTCTCTCTCTGGTTTTTTTCACGTTTGCTCTCTCTCTGTTTTTTTTCACGTTTTCTCTCTGTTTTTTTTTCACGTTTTCTCTCTGGTTTTTTTCACGTTTTCTCTCTGGTTTTTTTTTTTCTCTCTGTTTTTTTTCACGTTTTCTCTCTCTCTCTCTCTCTCTCTCTCTCTGTTTTTTTTTTTTTTTTTTTTTCCCGTTCTTTTTTCCCTTTCTTTTTTCCCTTTGTTTCTCAAGTAATGACTACATAATAAAATCTGTTTCTATTTGAATTTTTAATCTTTATTTTCAGTTAGAAAAAACTTGCCGGTCATCCCAAAAGATTCAGCAGAGTTGTCATGCAGTGTCCAGTTCAGACTCCGATGCAACTGTTGATCCTGGCTCAGATGCAGTCACCGAGCCAGACTCTGATGCAACTGTAGAACCTGATACACAGGATTTTGACTCCTCCCAGGATCTTTTCTCTGATCCCTCAGATGACGAAAAAGAGACCTCTGTTAAGATGTCTTCAAGAGTAGTTAGACAAACCACACATGCTATCTCTGATAGTGGCTCGGACTCCGAGACGGAGATAAAATCGTCCAGCAAACATCGCCACAATAGTCACAAATCTTCTCATTCTTCCTCTTCTGCTGGGAAAGTGGACTCGAAGAAGGTGTCCTCTGGACATCACCGTGGAAGCAGTAGCCATTCCAGTACTCGTGATGTGGATCCAAGTCGTTCCAAGAGTCGTTCCCACCGTAGTTCATCTTCCAAATCAAATTTGGATATGCCACAGAAGTCTGATAAGAGTTCAAAGACTTCTGTGTCATCCAATGGTTCAGGCCTTTTTTCTGACTTTCTGGACCTTTCTTCTTCTGAAACCACCTCAACCGCCCCTGTTAAGTTACCATCCTTAACCTCTACTCCAGAAAAGGCCCCCACCCCCAAAAGTGCCACCACCAAAAAAAACTCAAAGCTTCATGACATTTTTGGCAGTGATTCTGAAGAGAGTGCTGAAGACAGTGGAGTTGGCGTCGGTCCCATTGATGCCAAAGCTAAGCAAGACCCAAATGACCTGGTACCACAACCAACGTCACCCTCCCCACCTCCATTGTCTTCACCTTCACCCCCACCCTCTCCGTCCTCAGTTTCGTCACCTACCCCTACCTCAGCACAAGTGTCTTCATTGTCATTTGACAAAGCAATTGATTTTGATAGTACGGCAGCGTACAAAACAGCCAAGTCGAAGCCGTCATCTTTGTCAACATCTTCGTCCAAACAGTCATTACCCAAATCATCGAACAGTGTTTCAAAGTCTGAATCTCGCAAACCTGACCATTCACTTAGTCACTCTTCTTCGTCGTCCTCTACCTCATCGTCAAAGAAAGAACCAGTCAAGGATGTTACGAATAAGAGTTCATCGGCAGTAAGTGAAAGCGTACCGAACAAGAGGAAACAGGCTGGTAGTAACAAACCAATGTGTAAATATGGAAGTGATTGCACGAGAAAAAATCCTTTGCATTGGGCAGAATATGAACATTTTGGTAAGTACGGGATTTTAAATGATATTCCAAAGTAGTTCATATCTATAGTAAAATTTACTTTGCAAAGTAGTTCATATTTGCTAAAAATAAACATCAGTCAGTTATGTGCCATGTGTGATACACGCTTAGGTGATCATGTATCTTTTGATACATGACTGACGAGGCAGATTTTTTTCCCCACACTATGTTGCCATTTCTTTCTGTGGTAGACAAGTTGCCATCCAAGGCTATAGAACCCAGTCTGGGAGGAGAAAAGGATTCATAGCTTTCCCAAGGGTATTAGATTGTAAATGAATGTAATGGTTTCAACTGGAATTCTAATTCAGCTCTCCAATTCCTCAATCTGAGCTGCTATCTATTACTCTATCGTTATTTCCCAAAGTAGTTCATATCTATAGTAAAATTTATTTCACAAAATAGTGTTATAGTAAAATGATAACCCCAAATAGTCTTACTATAGTAAAATTTACATTATACCTACTTTATGCAGTTCTGATCATAATCTTTTTAATTATATTGTATGTGATGGCATGCTCTACACCATCACTCAGCCCTGTGTTTAGTGATTTGGTCACATCCTATGATGACCTGATGACTACCCTACCAGAGTCATCTACCAGTTCAAACCGCCATCTGCAAACTGGAGACAACCTTGTGGCAGACCATGCAGCTGCTGGAAGGATGTCATGTGCCAGGACCTCCAGCAGATTAATCTGCTTCTGGAGGATGTTTTGACATTCTACCAAGAGCTGGAGGGATAATGTGGCTCTTGTGGACTTGATGCCTTCATGATATGAGATTTAGCAGCAGGTGTATAGAATGTGCTTTGCCAGGGTTACATACTGGTTTTGAATACAGAGTTCTCCTTCTCTTAGATTGGTTACCAACTATGGCTAGAGAGCCCAGTCCACCCTGCTATATAACCTAGAGTTGTGAGTAAGAGATAGATTCATACCTTTTCCAAGAGTATTTGTGTGAAAGTAATGGACAAGACCAGAACTTGAACTCCTCTCACTGATTTCTCATTCTAAACCACTAACCACTATCTGCACATTATGCATATAATTGCATGATTCTGTCAGTAATGCATATTTATTCTTGACTACTGACAAAACCTGGGTTATTACAAATTCTTCTGTGAGGGTGAATTTAAAATTTTTTTTCTCTCCTTCTTGCTCTTCTCTTTTATTTGTATTTTTTCCATTTCACACCAAGCAAGGCAATAAAACCACTAAGATGTAAGAGGTTACCGAGTGTGAAAGAATATGAGGAAAAGAAAACATTATTTAGGAGAGAGGACAATAAAAGAACAAGAATTAAGAATACAGATGATGACAACATTGATCTTAAAAAATTTAAAAGGTTGACTGGAAAGCAAGAAAGGAGAGTTCCACAAGTTTGAGAGAAGTAACTGTTAGCATAGAACTTAGTTACATCAAACCATTTCAACTGTAAAATGATGTGATCTATCTACCATTCTGATACTGTACTTAAAATCGGAAAGGTTGTTTTTCTTCTCCTTTTTGCTGCCCCCTCCTTCTCTTTCTCCTTTCCTCTTCTCTTTCTCCTTTCCTCTTCTCTTTCTCCTTTCCTCTTCTCTTTCTCCTTTCCTCTTCTCTTTCTCCTTTCCTCTTCTCTTTCTCCTTTCCTCTTCTCTTTTCTCCTTTCCTCTTCTCTTTCTCCTTTCCTCTTCTCTTTCTCCTTTCCTCTTCTCTTTCTCCTTTCCTCTTTCTCTTTCTCCTTTTCCTCTTCTCTTTCTCCTTTCCTCTTCTCTTTCTCCTTTCCTCTTCTCTTTCTCCTTTCCTCTTCTCTTTCTCCTTTCCTCTTCTCTTTCTCCTTTCCTCTTCTCTTTCTCCTTTCCTCTTCTCTTTCTCCTTTCCTCTTCTCTTTCTCCTTTCCTCTTCTCTTTCTCCTTTCCTCTTTTTCTTCACTCTTTATGTATGCTGCTGGCAAAAGTTAGATAATGCTTATTCAAGAATTTTTGGTGAATTTAACTGTATTATTAGTTCATAATTGGATTTGTCACCATTGAAACGGTCTATTTTTGGACTCATAAGCTGTAGAGTAGTTAGCCATGATTAAATGTAATTGGCAGAAATGTCCAACAAACAGAATTGACAAAATTTGTGATAAACAATAACAAGAGAAAGAACAGGATAACAATAATATTAAGCAAGCAAACAATATGTGCAAGGCAAAGCAACAGTAATAAGTAAAAAAAATTCAATTAAAAATGGTGTTAACACCCAAAAAGGGATACAGACAAACAATTGCGGCGTTTTGGCTTCAAGTCAAGAAAAAACAGAACTAAGTCGGATGAGACTGAGAAGTGGCCAATCTTATTGGTTAGGAAAAAATCCCAGCATGAATCTGTGCATTTTGCCTATAAGAAAGGGGTAAATATTTTGCAGACATTCCTAGCATGGTTGGAATGAGCACTCTGAATCTTTTTTTAACACCCCCTCTGCCATTCTCTACATCATGACACTCATTAATGGGCAATCTGTACCCTGGCAACAGCTGTATCAGAACTACCCTCATTTCTATGACTGTTTATAAGAGCCTGAATGGAAATTTGTAATTTCTGACCAAGTGCCACTTGATCTTGAAAGTTTTTATCATTTGTTATTTATTATTTTATTGGTTAAATTGATGACTTCTATTAAGATCCCACTTTGTGGACTTTACTGCTGGTCATAAATAAACAGTTACGACTGAGATAAAATCCTTTACCATCCTCTTTTATGTGGGTGTCCTGATAATGGCTGTTGTGTCACACAAGCGACATTATTGTCTGCTGTCTTTGAAGCAGACTAAGGAAATCCTTGTTTTTTCAGAAATTTATACAAAAGTTTTGTTTCCATTTCAGAAGAAAGTCTTGATCAGAGCCCATCGTCCAAGAAACAAAAATGTGTTGAACAAGGATCATCTCTTGATGAGAAAGTTGTCCGGAGAAAATACAAAGATGCCCAACCTTTTAGTTTTTTCCTAACCCAAGTGAAAGGGATTGATGCCAAATACAACTCCTCCTTTGTGCTAGACATTTCTGGTAAGTAACAAGTTCAAATATTTGCTCGTCTAGTGAACATAATTCTAACAGACTACTCTATTAGTGCTTCCGCTGCTGCATTGTTATATCATTGTGGCTTGGCTGTGCTAGCCTACTTGGGGGGGGGGGTAGGAAATTGACCTTTACTGGAAATATAAAGATGTTGATTTCTCATGGGCACTACCATTTTTAGTCAGGTTTGCTGCAGTGCAGACCAAGCTAAATGACACACCCAACACACAATATAAAGAAAATCTTATGGAGTTCTACAATAGGTACTCTGACCAGAAATAATAATTTTATTTTATTTATTTATTGTTTTTCAAACATGACATGTGGAACTAGAACAGTCTCCCCCAGTGAGCAAAATAAAGGGTTCAGTTTGACATTCCAAGCACCTGAAGAATGCTGGAGCATACAACAGCCGAAACGTTGTAATAAATATGGTGACAAAGATGAGGACAATAGTCTGAATAATGTAAATAGTGTACATAATACCTCATACCAGAAATATAGACAGATACTGTGGGTTGTCCAGTTTGCTATGTAAATTAATCTCATTATGCCCCCCTCCCCCCCGCCAATATGCTCATACCATTTCTTGAAATATTAAAAAAAAAATGGGATTTGGATTTCTTTTTCATCTTTTACTCTTGCTGAAGCACTCCAGATTACAAAATTCAAAAACAGTCTGGGGAGGGGGAGTAGTACAAAACTTTATTAATGCTTTAAATGTTGGCATATTAAAATTGAATATATATAGAGGAAAAAAAAAGAAGAATAACAAGGATAGTGAAATAAATCACCATGAAACAATATCAAAAATCACAAAAAAGAGGACACTTAGCCCAGTGGATAAAAGCGTTGACTGAAGTAATCCAGTGACTTTACCCAAAGAGTTGAGAGTTCAATACCTGGCTACAGCAGGGGTGAACAAAAACTTGGAGATTTGAGTTACTAAAGGGAAATAACTGAAACTTAAATAAAGGGTTCGGTTTGAAATTCCAATCACCTGAAGTAGGCCGGAGCATACAATGGCTGAAACGTTGTGAATATGGCAACAAAGATGATGACAACAGTCCGAACAATGTAAATAGTGTAAATAACTACAATACCACATCTCGGAAATATTGACAGATAATAAAGAGTTTCCCAATCCTCACTCTTTGGAGCCCGTTGAAGACAAATGTGTAAATTTTGTGCACAACATTTAAAAAAAAACAAAAAAAACAAAACAAATTATAAAGAGCCAGAGGATTGACAGAGGAAAAAAACTGAAGGAATGGCTGCTAGGTCTTAATGTAATCAGTGTGATTATTGGTTTCTATTCAGTATTGTTATCATTTTGACTAAATACATTTTTGTGTTGAAAAAAAGGAAAAATACTTGTTGACCATTTTGATTTTAATGAATATTAAAATGTCTAATATTGCTAAGTTTTTTTAATTTCTTGGTTGTCCACCTGGAAGCAATTGTGCCCTAATTAAGATTCTATTTTTTGTTTGTGTTTCCACAGCTTAGCACTTGCAATGAAATTTAGAAAAAAAAAAAGAAAAAATTCTTGAAATTAGTCCATTGTTCTTATCCAGAAATATTGTTATAATTCATTGTTTAGGTAAAAATTTATAATTTTAATTAAAATAAAAACCTATTCATCACTTTTAAATTTTCAAACAGGATTGGGAAAATAACTTGTTAAAACAAAGTATATAAAAATTACTGTATTATATACAGTCAGACTAATGTCCTCATCTTTGTTAATATCACAATGTTTCAGCTGTTGTACTTTCTAGCCTTCTTCAGGAATTTGTTGATCTGGGTAACCTTTAAGAAATTTTGAACCGGACTCTTTATTTAATCAACGGAGGCCACTATAGATTGAATAAATGGTTCAATTTGAAATTTCCTGGAGGTTACCTGGATCAAGAAATAACTGCAAAGGCCAGAGGTCACAATGGCCAAAATGTGATAACAACAACAAAGACAGTTCCTCATTCCAGAAATTAAGACAGAATTCTAGCTTTTACTTGAGAATAAAAAAAAACAAATTGCAACCCTTAATTTTCTTCTTGGAAGAAGTTGACATTTGAAAACCTATAGTTAGAACTGTGCTGTTTGAGAAACTCTGAGAGAAAAAAATTTAGTCTTGAAATATTTATTATTTTTTATTTTTTTTTTTTATTTTATTTTTATTATTTATTTATTTATTTATTTATTTATTTATTTTTTTTTTTTCAGAAATTCTTTCACCTGCTTTTGGTAATATGCAAGCTTCTTGTCAGGTAGGTAATATCTATAATTAATAGTCTACCTTGGCCTGCTCTCCTGGCCTGTCCATTTCTCTCTCACCTCTCCTGTCCTATGTCTCTACAAAATTGTACTGAAAAGTTTTGTCCAACACAGAAACTTTTTCGTTTTTCAATTTTTGTTTTTTCATCTTTTTTTTTCTTTTTTCATCGTTTTTCGTCTTTTTTTTTTGTCTTTTTTTTTTTTTTGTCTTTTTTCTTTTTGTGTGTGTTAGTTATATGCACACACACACACACACACACACACACACACACACACACACGAAGCTAATAGCCCTGATGTGTGAAGGCATTAATAGAATGTCCTCATGAAACTTTGAAGTCGGCATGACTGAAATAACATCATTCAGTTAAGTGACAAGTTACTCCACATTAATTCTATTAATACTCTATCCATACCTTTTGATACTGAGTGCATTATGATAAAAACTTGCCCGTCTAAAATGCTTTTCCACCAGTAAACCACAGAAAAAGAACCAGCAATTTTTGCATCTAAAACTCTTACAATTTAATACTTATATATATATATAAGGCATAAAGTTACAAAAAGGAGAAATAATCATAGCATTTTATGCATACCTGCAGTTGGGCACATGAGCGTTTATACACATGCACACTATAAAAGAAATAACAAAAATCAACTTTGCACAAATGAAAAATGCATATATAAAAGAAAAAGGTTATAAACTGTCAATTGCTGATATCTGAGTGGATGGAGTGATTGTTGGGGTGTCTGTCTATTCGGCTTTCACAAACTTATATAAGTGAATATATATATATATATATATATATATATAAAGTGAACATTGAAATCAACACTCAGGCAACAGGCTGTTTCATGCTAGGCACAATTGTCAGGCCTGACGATTGTACCTAGCATGAAACAGCCTGTTGCCACTAGTGTTGACTTCAATGTTCACTTTTATATTTGTTTATATACGCTCTATCTCTGATATTAAGCACTTTATCCCATAAATATAGCACACCTTTAAAACTATATTTTTTTTTATATATATATATATATATATATATATATATAAAGGAAAACTTTTCTTAGTCGATGTGTTTCTTCCTTTGATGGACTTTATCTTGACAAATGTAGGATTTTGTTAGTTTTTCAGGATTTTTATATTTAAGATATAAATATACATCAAGTTAACTGAAAGTCAAGGTAAACTATTGATGATGTGATGTCATTTAATATCTAATAAAGGAAAGTGAGTAAATGATATTTTATTGAATTTTTGTTAAGATGTTTCCTTCTGTCTTTATTTATATTGCCTTTTTTGCAGATATATTTTTTATATCTGAGATAGATATATATATATATATATATATATATATATATATATATATATATATATATATATATATATATATATAAACACTATATCTGTAAAGACAATATAAAGTAAAAAACTTTTACTTTAATAAACTTTTCCTTATCAATGAGTTTCACCCCTTGTGCAAATTTATTAATGTAAAGGTTTTTTTACTTTATATTGTCTTTACAGATATAGTGTTATATAATAAAAATGTGTATATGCATATATTTTGTGTTTTTTACCAGTCTGTTACTTTCTTACTTTGCATTTTCTTATTTGACTCCTCTCTTACTGTGTCCATACCTAATGAAATATTTTGAATATGTTATAACATTAGAAATGCAAATAAAAGAACTGTTTTTTAGAATTTGTCTTTTGAAATTTTGAAAACCATTTTCTTTTCAGTTCAATTATATGATTGACATTGCTTGGTTGGTTCAGCAGTATTCTCCAGAATTTAGGTATGTCATTTTGGTTAAATATTTGCTATCAATTTGCTTATAGATAGGGATGAAAATTCCCTTTTTCTTATACAGGGTGGGTGGAAAGGAACTACCTACTTAAAATTGTTAATGTGTTTATTAATTATTGATAGATTTTCATAAAACATTTTATTTTGAACAATATAATGGGAGAAGTACAGTACGGTGTTAAAGTCCTACCTTTTGCACACCTTTTCTTCCAGTTGGATAGCGGCTTGGGTTGAGGAATCAGAGAGCTGAATTTGAATTCCATTCAAATCCATTACATTCATTTATGTGCTAATAACCTTAGAAAAGGTATGAATCCTCTTCTTCCCCCAGCTATGGTTAAATAGCAAGGCAGACTGGGTTCTACAGCCTTAGATGACAACTAGTCTACCGCAGAAAGAAATGGCAACCTACTGTGGGAAAAATTTGCCTCATCAGTCGTGTATCTTTCAATACATGATCGCCTAAGTGTGTATCACTGACTGACTTTCCCTTCAAGATATAGGTGATTATGACTGTCTGCAGATTCCTTTTGTATAATATCATAATGCATTCATAGGGAAAGATAGTGGAGTGGTTTCCTGTTGCCTTCTCCATGGTTTAGAATTCAGTTTTTCTTTTTCTCCTAGACTGGATGTGCATTGTCGTGTAATGGCTAACAGCTTGGAATGAGAAATCTGGGAGCCAAGTTTGAATTCCAGTCAAGTTTGTTAGCTTCACTTATGCACAAATATCCTTGGGAAAGGCATGAATTCATCTCTTCTCATCCTAGCTGTGGGCTGAATAGCAGGATGGACTTGGCAACCAGTCTACTGCAGAAAGAAATGGCAACCTACTGCGGGAAAATCTGCTTACTCAGTTGTGAATTGAAAGAGACATTATTGTGTATCATGTATGGCACTTGACTGACTGAGACTAGTCATTACCCTAGCCTACAGAGCTGAGTTTACTCTGTTTATATATTTATTTATTTATTTTTTTATCAATTCACCCCAAGCAAGGTGATAATGCTACTAAGATGCAAAGGACTATTGGGAGTGAAATAGAATGAGAAACCCAATCCAAAACAGGGAAACAAACTGGAAAGGGAGAATAAACAGATTCTTGCCTTTCTCAAGTGCACTTGTGCAAAAGTGAATGCAATACGCTAGGGCAGAATTTGAACTCTGCTCACCAATTTCACTATCTATGCTGTTATCCATTGGAACTTTAATATCCTCCTGGCTAACCACCTCCTTGAAAAATACTGCCTGAAAAGTACTGACCATATATACATGGTCTTATTTTTTTTTTTTTTTTTTTTTTTTTAATTTTTTTTAATTTTTTTTTTTTTGTTGTTAAGGCAAGACTGAGATTAATCTTGCGATAAAGCAAGGTGGGTTCTACCTGACAGGATCTCTTGTCATAAGGATTTAAGTCAAGGTTTTTTCAGAGCTAGATGCTCTTTCTGATGCCCAAGTCAAAGTACACCAAGTGTTTTTATCAGGACACCATCTCTAGGAAGGTTGGCATACAAAGCTTGAGACCTCATCCTAGGCATGTATGTATGTGTGTGTGTGTATGTATGTATGCATGCATGCATAAGAAGCTCATCCCCACCTACCTTTTAACAGGTCTTATTTTTTATCCTGTGGAATGACATGCCACTTTTCTGACTAGCAGAAAAACTAGTGAGGGAGCTGGTTGTACAAGGTTACATGTTACCAGTAGCTTGACCTGACCTTAAATCAACTGAAGAAATTTTACCCACCTTTTTTAAGGAGTTTCATTTTGCAAACGATGCGGTGGAAGAGCTGGAAACCAAAATTCTCTGTAGATCAGAGACCAAAATTCTGACTGAATTCCCAGTCTGAATCCTTGCCATTGAGTTTGATATATTTTGAATAATGTTGACATGTAACTCTCCAAGCAGCTGTTGCTTGGTAGACTGCAAAACTACTGAATTAGGAATGGTTAAACTGGTTACTGTAACCCTTTAACAAATAAACTTTAAGTCATTTCCTTAATTTTTCTTATAACTTACCTTCTCCATTCCTGAACATGTTTCAACCAGCTTCACTTAAGACTTCTTCAGATTAAAAACTTAAATACAGTGAGAGTGGAGAAGAATGACTCGGGTGGAGAGAGATTCCAAGCACTGCCAGGAGGAGACTTAAGTTGCTTTATATAGTTGTCTAATCCTGGGTATGATGATAAACTACATCCGACAGCAAGGCCTCTGATTGGGAGATTGGAGGTTTTGAGGAGCATGGAGCCACCTCTTAACTGGTATTGTTCCACCTTGACCTGGGCCAAATAGTGACACCCCCAAAACAAATCAACAGTACATTTTTATAATGAAATTACCAGCAATGCTTTAAAAAAAAAAAAAAAAAATTACCAACAGTACATTTTATCTATAAACTATACATTTAAAAATATACATGTTTACTTTGAAAGTATAAAATTATATATAAAATATCTGTAGTTGAAGGCTTAAAATTGCATTCAAAATATTTTGAATTAAATAATCCATAGAAATTGATATACTGCTAAACAAAATTAATTGAAAGTATAGTTGTCAAAACTTTTTTTTTTTTTCCCATTCAATAAAGTTATTGCTTGATAATGATTGTTAATTTGGAATTGAATTTCAAATTTTGATGGTTGTTTGGAGAGTAATTGTCAGATAAATATGTCCTTCTTTTTCAGAAAGAAGCCCCTTCTTATTGTACATGGATTTACGGGCTCTGAACAAAAGGGTTTACAACAGGATGCGTCAAAGTTTTCCCACATATCATTATGTCAGGTAAGACTTGAATTGCCCTGTATCTGCTGAGATATTGTTTGTATGACAAAGGTGCTAAAAAGTTCATGGTCTGATCTATTTCCTGAAATTTGTTCAAATATGAATTTTTTTTCTTTCTTTTTTCCTTTCGGGAGGTACATCTTAGGCTGAGTTTGTATAAATAATACTGATGGGTTGGAAATGTAGGTAAATTTTGTTTCTTTTCAGGTTTTACTGTGAATAAACTAGTGTCTGGAAAGATCCTTGGGATTTCAAACTATTTGATTCAAAGCAAATATCAAAAGTTCTGTTTTCATAACTTTTGTCAATACTGAGAGCCCCACCTCTCTAATTTAGTCGAGGTGAAGAAAGGAAGTTAACACTAGCCTTAAAAAAAAATATAAAATTTTTATTTTTTTTATTTTTTTTTTTTTTTATTTTTTTTTTTTTTTTTTTTTTTTTATTTTTTTTGAACAAAAAATTGATATTGAGAAATTACCACTTCAGTTATGTGCCATACATGATACATGCTTAGGTGATCATGTATCAAAAGATACATGACTGATGAGGCAGATTTTTTTTCCCACAGCAGGTTGCTATTTCTTTCTGCAGTAGACCAGTTGCCATCCAAGGCTATAGAACCTGGTCTGTCCTGCTATTTACCCATAGCTGGGAGGGAGAAGAAAGGGATTTATACCTTTCTCAAGGGCATTAGCATGTAAGTGAATGTAATGGATTCAAATTCTAGTTGAATCCATTACATTCACTTACAAGCTAATACCCTTGGGAAAGGTATGAATCCTCCTCTTCTTCTACTCTCCAGACACAATCAAAACACAACCATGAAAATTTGAAATTCAATTACCAATACTTAAATCTACTGTCATTAAGCTATGTTTCAAGAGTTAATTAACTTTTGAGTCTTACCTCAGGTGTATATCGATCTGGGAATTTGGTGTATTAGATGTATATCTACAGGGAATTTATTTAATCAGTAGTCTGTTCTTGTTCCACTGTCCATGTCTAGAGATATTGATAGTTATTTATGGTACTGCTCTGTTGTTGCTTTTCCAAGTACACACTGCCTGACCCAGGGATTGAACTCACAACTACAATATCACCAAATTCACGAAACGATGCTTTAATCCATTAGGTTGTTTTTCCCATAGAAAAGACAAAGACAAGAGTTTTGTTTGTTATATATACTTGTAAAGTTTAAAAATGATTTCTTTCCCTAAAAAAAAACTGAAAATAGATTTCTTTTGGACATTTTTCAGGCTCGATTGGACATTCCTTATGGAACCCATCATTCGTAAGTGGATTTTTTTTTTTTTTTTTTTTTTCTTGTATTAGATTAGAAATTATATATATCTATCTATAAAAGGCTGTGTGTGTGTGTGTGTAACGAATGCACGTCCGCAATTTTCGATGGATTTGCAACAAAATTTACATGCACATGCTCCAAGTTAGCGGGAAGGCCAAGACTAACTTTGCATTTCCCAACTCCCATCGATAGTGGAAGTAATCGATTTTTTTTTTTTTTCATGCGTCTACGGCAGTTTTCATGTAGTTTGCGGCCATTTCTACTGGCCAGAGTGAGAGCCTATAGCTGGCTGCCATGAATAGGCAGGAAGATTCTATTGGCCAGCGTGAGAGCCAACAGCTGACTGACATGAATGTTAACTAGCATGCTAGCATACAAAAAAATTGATAGCTGCATTCATCACAAGTGGGAAAAATTTAAATCTGCATGGCACTTTACTCCAATTGGCTCATTCGCTTGCTTAAACTCAACGTTGATTCTGATTGTGCAGAACTGTGTTTTCTATTTATGGCTCCTTAAAATCTGTTTTTTGTAATGAGGACAGAATCTAATTTTTAGATTACTGTGGGACGGTAGTGCCATCTTGTGGGAATTTTCATCAGCCATGAGAATTGTCATATAACAAATTTAACAGAAACAGAAGTGACTCCTTTAAATGTCAATGTGTCATAAATAAAAACCTTGTTAACATAATTTTTGCATTTATTTTTCCCTTTCTCTTTCCAGGAAGATGATGTTTCTCCTTTATGACAATGGAATGAAGGTCGTAATTCACACAGCCAATCTCATTCCTGGAGATTGGCACCAGAAAACCCAAGCGTGAGTTGCACTTAGTCTTTTTGTTCTTTTTTTTTTTCTTAAAAGAATCAAGGTTATTAATTGGTTTACTCAGGCTGTAAAAAATGATAGCATGTCAAATATATTTTTTCCAATTACTATTAGCATACTCTACTCTTTCATCATCAAACTTTTCACTTATTCGCTTCACAAACAGATGCTGTTGCCATTGCAAGGGAATACAACAAAACATTACTGATAGAAAGAAAAAAAAATGTGTGTGAAAAAGAGAGTAAGGCTTGGATGAGAATCTGATGGACAATTAAATATTAGATTATCACACAAGAAATGACATACTTTATAGGAAATGAATAAAACTCTTCTGAAATGTTAAATAACTGATTTATTTAATTGAATTAGGTGCCATGTTGATGAATGACTCTTCTCTAATGTACCTCTAAATTCTCATCCTTTGATGTGATAAATAGTTCAAATGCTTTGATTACCTTTTCCTTATTGGAAAATGTATTATTGTGTATGGAAGCTCAAAAATGCTTAAATAAATGATAATCAGCAGGAGAGATAACAGGTGAATATGGAGGATGAGGCAACATTTCATAATTCAGGCTGATGCAGCTTTTAGACATTTGATTGAGAAGTGTGTGGCAGTGCATTGTCATGTAGCAAGATTGGGGGATCCTATTCACAAGTATAGGATGTTTCTTTTTCAATTTTTCGTGCATACACTCAATTTCTCCACAATATGAACTTGCTGTTATTGTTTTCCTTTGAGGCAAGAATAAATAACCCCTTTGAAAGACCATGACACAGTAACCATTAACTTTTTAGGGTGCAGTGGAGGTGTTTAGGGTATTGTTTTGGTGGTTCACTTGCATCTAACCACTGCTTTACTCTCTTACTGTTGTCAAAGGGTATCCATTTCTCATCACATTTAATGATTCGATGTAAAAATGGTTCTTTTTCTCAGTTTGTATACATACAGTAAGATTACTCAACATTGTTTCATTGTAATCATTTTCATTGGGCTTATGAGTAACAATATATTGAAAGAAAAATTATTTGGATGGAAAAAGAGTCAGTAATAAGTCAAGATCTGTTTATATACTAAGGTTACTTTTTTAGATGACCAGATCAACAACCAACTAAAAAATGCGTCATTCATGTGTGATAACCTTATAAATAAGATGGTTTGGATAAACTTTTATTTTAACAGGTTTCATAGAAGAATTGACATCATCTGAAAAAAACAATTCCTTTCCTAATCATACTTATTATAAAACCCAGGTTGTGTGTGTGTCTGTACGTTTATATATTGGATTGGATTTCCTACATTTTTCAACTGATTTCAACAAAACTTCATAGGACTACGTAAAATTACCTTGTGGTGGTTCTGACAGGTCCCAAAATTGGAAAAACACAATTGTTTTTGCACAAAATCAATTTGGAAACACTATTAAGAGGCATCGCTGTTACAAGAATGAAAGGGGGACAACTCATATCGAGTTATACTTATTATAAAACCCAGGTTGTTTGTGTGTGTGTGTGTGTCTGTGTTCGTTTATATATGGGATCGGATTTCCTACATTTTTCAACCGATTTCAACAAAACTTCACTTTTTTTTTTTTTTTTTTTTGGCAGGAAGTGTTTCTTATTGTTTTGCACACTTTTTTTTCTTTATTTTTACATTCAGAATGCTTTAAAAATTCCATTTACATGACAATTGTTTATAATAAAATTCTATTCAATCGATAGACTCATAACAATTGAAAACAATGCTTTTGCTTGGGTTTGACCAATTCATGACAAAAAAAAACTAATTAAGACATGCGTGTCCGTCAACCTTAAAAAATAATTTTATCAATTTTGTCAATTTTATTTTTTAGTCTTTATGATGGTGGATACTTGATCTATCTCTTACTGCTACATCCCCGGGCAACGCTGGGTTCTACTGCTAGTGCTTTATGTAATCTCACATACAATACAACAATAAATCTATAGTGTAATGGTAAAGAATTTTTATTATAAAGAAATTTATTTTACAACATGTCCAGTGTGCGACAGAGATACCTTCCACATAATGGTAAGACATTAGCTAGATGAAGACAGCATTGCCACTAATGTTTCACCATTATGTGGGATGTATTTTTGGTTGGGTATTTCCTCTGCACCCTGTTTGATTGTGTGTGTGCACCTGTGTCTGAGTAAAGTTGGTTGTGAATCTGACATAGTAAATATATAACAATTTGGAAAAAAACACTATTTTTGCATTTTTTTTTCATCTAGGTTGTATATTTTGTTTTACTGTCTGAAACTGGTTTACTCTGAATATAATACCTCCCATTTCATTATATCAGCATAGATAATGTTGGTTGAAGCTTCCTTCCAATAATTAATTTTTGCTTGTTTATTATTTATTATCCGGATATGCCTTATTTCCGGTTTTGTTGCCACTTGATCTCCAAAATCCCTAATCCACTTAGGCTGTTTAGAAGACTGAACATCAAAAGGAACCATCTGCTGGTCCATGAAACAAACACTTGGTCAAGATAAAACCACCTCTTTCCTTATATATATATATATATATATATATATATATATAATGTGTGTGTGTCCATGTTATTGTGCTCTTCGTTGTCTTTTGTACATTCCACGGAAGTAAATAGAATTCTAGGAATGTCCCTTGTATGTTTGTAAGTGGATAACCTGTTTAAAGTTAATGCTGTTTACAAATAATTTTTTTTTTTTGCTACATGAAGGAAACTAATTGTACGGAGATAAACACTTGTATACTATTATGATAACATGAAAATAAGTAACCATCCAGGTGGCAGTGTCTTTGAAAATGGCACACTCTTCCAATATGTTTATGAAGCTAGGAGATGAGAAGACACTGACTCCATGAAGGAGTTAGGTACAACACTAATAGAAGAAATATATTTAAAGAAACACTTGGGGTAACTTTCTCAGTGCTGCCAATGTTTTTTAATTTATTTATTTTATTTTTTAATCCTCATTTTTGACAGCCTGAATAAATTGATATGGTGATTTTTCCAAGTGTCGCTTAGATGTGGCACTAGACCGAAAGTATGGGGCACTTAGTGAGGATTGATCTCACTTCTCAGTCATAATAGTTCTAAAAAGACATGCTTGCTAACCATTACATCATGTCGAGGTGCTCCTGAATAAATTAGTATGTATGCATAATTGTTGTATAAAAAAGAAATCTTGATTTGTCTTTTAAGGTAATTGGCACGGGCTAACCTGTTGATCAAAATATAATTATAATAATTAAAAATTTTTTTTTTTTTTTTTTTTTTTTTTTTCTAAATGTTTATTCTCCTCTGAGAAGTCTCTGGATGAGTCCATTGTTTCCAAAGTTAAAATGTGGTGCCAACAAAAATGAAGGCCATTCACCCACATCATTCAAGAAAGACCTACTGCAATATGTAGCTGCTTACAAGAACTCGTCTTTAGCTGAGTGGGAAAGACACATACTTGAACATGATATGTCAGCAGCAAAGTAAGTACTTGTCTCCTTTTTTGTTTTATAATGGTTTCTTTGTCAGTTTAAATGAAAATTCTTTTGAGCTCAAATTGAAAAAAGAAGCCATTTTCATGAAGTCATCACCACTGGCTTTAATTTTTCTTTAATGTTTTACCATTTCTATAAAATTAAAAAAAATATATATCACTTGAAGACTTCCGTAAGCACATATAACTAGAAAAGAAAATAATGATCAAGGTGTTGACTTTCCACACTACCTTAAACAAAAGATTAGGAAGGAAACTTCCATCATCACTAGAAAGAGCAATAACAATGATTTAAGTTTCTTGAAAAAAAAAAAAAAACTTTCTTGGAAGAACAATTTTATAAATTTCAACTGACAGTAATGCTAACTCTGGTTAATCAATGCCAAGTGTTTCCATACAGGAAACATATCTCTCATGGCATTACCGTCTAAAATCAGTGAGGAAAAAGACTCTATGGTTACCATAAGTCTGGAAATGAAATCTGTGGCATGTATCAGGTGCAGAATTTTCTCTAAAGACAGATAGACTTGGAGAGAAATACGCATAAACCTTAGCTACCTGGTGTTGGGGTGTAATTGACCTGTATCTGTCTATATTTCTGAGATGAGGTATTGTAACTATTTACACTATTTGCATCATTCAGACTGTTGTCCTCATCTTTATTGTCATATTTCCAATGTTTTGGCCATTGTTCAACATGTATCACCTGAAGAAGGCTGGAGTGTACAATGGTCGAAACATCGTGACTATGGCAATAAACAGTCCGAATGATTATAACTAACTTGTAGTTTAATCATTTTGTCATACATAAACACTTTCTGAACAAGCATAGTTTGAGTCGGAGGTTTCCAACACCTAAAAAAAAAAAAAATAATCAAAACAAGTATTTATTCATAGAAAAAATATAGTTGCATTGTTAGCCATTGAATTATGGGACCTTTCCAGTGACAGTATTGGATGTGACTCATCGCAGTTGATGCCAGAATAGTCACTGCAGTCAATGTCATGCCAGATCATCAAAGAAACCAAGTTTATCAGCTGGATGACTTGAGAGATGACCTTCTAGTCACCAAGTGCAGATCTGCACTTCAGTGACTGCCCGTGACTAGTAAACATGTGATCAACATGGGCATGCATGGGAGCAACTGTATGACAGGTAGATATATAAACACCCACCTAAGAGGGAAGAGAAAAAAAATTCTTTCATGACCTGGTAGATGCAAAACTTTATTAATAAACATGTTAAAATTTGAATATAAAAAAAAAATCAGTAGAAGAGCAAGGAAAATAAAATGTCACTGTAAAGAGGTGAATCAAAACAGTATCAACAATAAACAAGAAAATAACAAAAAAATAGAAGCTAACTGGTTTTTGCTATTTTGATAAATGTATAAACTGTGTGTGCAACATTTAAAAATCCAAAGTCAGGGAATTAGCAGAGGAGAAAAAAAAAAAAACAAATCAATTATTAATTTTTTTTCTTTTTTAACTCTAAAAATAAAACTTAATGTAAAAAAAAAAAAAAAAAATCAAACAATAACCCCCCTCTATATTTGGTTGATATTCTTTTGGTACCAACCACAAATGCTTTCTGATGTCTTAATAAGCTGTTTGTATTTCTTGACCGGCATTTTTATTCCGTTTCAATGAATTTCATTGGGGAACAGCATTTTTAGTTCTTGCCACAGATGTTCAGTTGGATTTAAGATAGGTGCATATATGTGCAAAAGAAAATACGTTTTGTGAGGATATCAAATATATCTTTCTAATCACATGCCATTATGAATTTTTCTTGCTGATGTTTTTTTCTTTTTTTCTTTTCTTTTCTTTTCTAAAGTTAAGATTTTTATCTCAATCTGTGTTACTACTTATCACGGTTTACTCATGTTACAGAGTGCATCTGATAGCTTCAGTGCCTGGACGTCACACAATGTTGCAGAAAAATGCCTGGGGTCACCTCAAATTGCGGAAAGTAAGTACAAAAATTTAAGATAGATTATATCTGTAAAAGGACAATATGAATAAAGACAAAAGGAAAACTTATCTTAGCTGATGAGTTTTGTCCTCTGAGGTACTTTATCAAGGTAAATGTAAGGATTTTATTTTGTAACAACTATTTATTACAAGAGTCAAAAACCAAAAGCCAATAATATTTTTACTTTTGTATATAAGTACTTGTTATAAAATAAATTTGATTTTTTTGCTCTTGTACATAAATACTTTTTACAAAATAAAATCCTTGTCTTTGCCCTGATAAAGTCCCTCAGAGGATGAAACGTGTCGGCTAAGTTTTCCTTTTGTCTTTATTCAGTTGTGTGTCTGTGTTTATTTATTTATTTATTTATTTATTTATTTATTTATTTAATTTCAGTGAATGTGAAATATCTTAAGCCATGGCTCTACACATAAGTAACAGAGTTTTGCCAGATGTTAGCAAGTTGTCATCTCACCAAAGTAGATATTTGCATTTCCTGAGTTTGCACCAAATGGGTTTTTTCACCCATGGTACAAAACTGACCAAGATATCACAACTCTTAGTAGTAAACTGGTTAAATGTTGTGCATGGTTTTGTTTGGTTTTGAATTTGGTATTCAGATATTTTCATGAAAATGTATTGATTTCTCCTGGACAGGTATTGATTGATAATGGGCCTGACAAGATGGAAATGGAGTCTTGGCCTTTGATTGGTCAGTTTTCAAGCATTGGCTCCCTTGGACCCTCTCCGGACAAATGGTTGTGTGGAGAGTTCTACCAAAGTTTGGCAGCATGCAGAACCACTTCCTTCAGTACTCCACAAGCGAAGAATTTGAAACTGGTTTGTGAATTATTCTGGTCTTTATATATTTACAATTCTGTTCAAAATTGTTTGGGACTAACATCTTTCTATTTTAAGATTCAAGAACTTTAGACTGGTGTAGTTATTGCTGTGGGTTTGTGTAAATCAGTTTTGCCAAACTTTTTGAATCGTGACCCCCCCCTCCCCCTAACACTTTAAAAAAAAAAATTGTCATGACCCCTATCAACTCCATCCCTTATTCGATGAAGGTAATTTGAGCTGTTCTTTGTATAAGGGATCTTGCACATTTCTAGTAAAGTTGACCATTGGAATATCTTCTTTTTTTTTTTTTTTTTTTTTTTTTTTTTTTGTTACGAAAGACCAGATGTTTAAAAAAAAAAAAAAACACTGCTTTTTTTTTTTTTTTTTTTTTTTTTTTTTTTTAGAAAAAAAATGCTACTATAAGATCATTCCTCCTTATTTCAAGAAAAGTGTTAAAATTAAATATTTTTTTATTTTTTTTTATTTTTTTATTTTCTACATTTTTCATGCTGATAACTAGTTTTTTTTTATGTAACCCCAGATATCACAGGCTGGCCTTGCTAAACTAATGTATCAGAATTTTCATTAGTTATAGTGATTTATTTCTTAAGTATATTCATACATGCATATGAGGCATTTGAAAAGTTCTCGACCCACTTCTAAAAAAATTTCACTGGTATTATAGGTTTATAAAAAATCTGGCATTAATTATTGCTTTATAAAAAAAAAAAAAAAAAAATATGGTATTATAGGTTTATAAGAAAAAAAAAAGATTTAGTATGAATTATAGGCTTATATAAAAAAAATTAGTATGAATTACAGGTTTATAAAAAAAAAAAAATTCTATAAGTTATATCAATCATAGAATTATAAAAAAAAATATATTTTCAGGGGAACTAAATTGCTAATATTAATTGTTTTAGATTATTTACATTTTAAATATAGAATGGATTCTTTAAAAGAAAATTTGCAATTACCTGCAAATAATGATTTTAAACTTGTGACTTCATTTACTGTACAAAAATTTATTCTACCACTGAAGATGACTCTGATCTCGTAACAATAGTCTTTGATTTTTTTTGCTAGTAGTTTTGTCATATCCTGCTATGGCAACAGAAAACAATTTTGACTGAAATTAACAATAAAAATACTGCAATTGAGAGG
>CAHIKZ030001802.1:3935000-3975000 GCA_903632075.3 Acanthosepion pharaonis
TGATGTATGCTTCCTATTAATGTACATTTGGGGTTATGACAGTGTGACATACTTGATTTCCTGTGTCATAATTTGAACTTTTGTTAAAAATATAATGAGGAAGTGTTTAATTCATCTTATTTTTTAAAAAATGTCACCCCAAATACGAAATTTCTAAAATCGTATATAAGTGTAGTAGTACGATCACTTTCTGGAGACTTCTAGAACTTGTTTTTGTTTATTTGTGTGTTACCGTAGGCCTCCAGCATCCTAATTGTCTGCTTAATTGGAACATTGATGTCTATGACTGTAGGGGCTGATGTGGGAGTGACAATCTCTGTTGCAGAGGTCATGTGTATTCTGATAAAAATTTCTCTGGAGCTGTCATTTTGCTTTTTGTGGGCCTGCCTTTTTGTGGTGACTTGTCAGCTTCTCCTCTGCTGACTTGAGTTTGTTAGGTCAGGGCTCCTCTCCATTCGGATTACATGGCTGCCAGGCTCTCCCAGGACTCTGTGTTCATGTTCACAGTTTTCATGTCGCGTTTCACGACATCGCTGTACCACAGCTGTGGCCACCTGGAGGGTCTCCTTCCAGTGGCCAGGTCTCCATACAGGAGGCCTTTGGGGATGCGGCCATCTGGCATGCGATGGACCTGGCCCAATCAACGGAGTCTGTGATGTCTGAGCAGTGTGAACATATTGGGCAAACCTGCTTGAGACGGGACCTCGGTGTTGGGCACCTTATCTTGCCATGCTATTCCCAGGATGCAGTGGATGCTTATCATGTGAAAGGTGTTCAGATGCCTTTCTTGCCTGGCATACATGGTCCAAGCCTTGCTGCCATATAGCAGTGTGCTGATAATGCAAGCATTGTACACTGCCATCTTGGTCTACACTGACAGCTTGGAATTGGTCAACACACATTTTGTGAGGCACGGAAGTGTTGTGGCTGCCTTCCTGATTCTCTTTTCAATATTTGTATGTTATTCTATAGTTATAGACTGTTAAATGTATTAAAAATTACATAAGTACTATCCAATTACATCATAAGCAAATTGAAAAATAAAGCTTCTGAAATATTTTTATTTTTGACCCTTATTGCATATATGGTAAGAATCAAATTTTTCCTTTCGGGGTGGCCTTTTTCAAGAACTATTAAAGATTAATACCGTTTTCATTACTTTTCAAGAAACGTTCATCGATTTGTGACACGGGAACACACTTAGAAAAATAAGTTATATCCCTAACATACATACACATATATGAGGTGTTTGAAAACTTTTTGACTTGATCAACTTCTAAAAAAAAAATCTAATATTAATTACAGGCCTATATAGAAAATAAGAAAAATATATATATATATATATATATATATATATATATATATATATATATATATATATATATATATTTTTTTTTTTTCCAGTTTATAAGGTTTGATATCTTTACTCTATGTTAAATTTAAACTAAGCAAAGAAGCAAAACTTAATAAATTATTTTTTATATAAATGGGTCATGACCCATAGATTAGTTTAAATTTAACGTAGGTCATATTTGTTTGGTTGATCAGGTTAAAACTGTGACGTCGTCCCCCGGTCGCAGCGTCGACTGTGTCGTTCGATCCTGGTCGCGGCGCCAATTGTGACGTCACGTGCTCCCCAGGCTCTGATATCCTGGTCACGGGCAGCACCAACTGTGGCGTCTTCCGCGGCGTCAGCTGTTCGCGCTCTCGCTACTCCAAAGCGTGACGTTCTAACCCTTTGGTTAGATTGATACCAACCTCGTTGTTCCCAACCCGCTTCCAACGCCTGGTTACCAGGGTAACTGCACTGATCCCCAGTCTGCCTACCCCGTTGTGAATTGATCTTAGACAGGCGAGATCAAACAGGGGTTGGGGCCGTAATGCTCTGAGTTGAGTCCAACGGGGTGATAACACACAATTATGTATGAAAGAAAAGAAAATAAAACTCACAAGGTCCAACATATCAAAGAAAAAGGTAACAAACTTTTTATGTCTATTTACTTTCGGTACATAGAACTATGTCTACTTCCGACCCGTTCTGTGGATTGTGGCACGACGCTTTTTTTACTAGGCAACTTTAAGGCTTCAAGTTGTCTGCTCTCTAAGAAATTTGTGTTTGATTGTGTCTTTGGACGAAAGTTTAAAAAAAACTTATTTCTGTGGTCTTGATTCTAAGTCGCTCTTCAAACTACTTGTTCTTGGTTGAAGAAGAGTCCAGAAGTGTGCGTGAATCTTGGTCAGCTATCTTGATGCGGTCTTAACACTGGGCGCTCATCTCTGCTTGTAGTCCGCGGCTGAACTCTCCAGAGTCTGAATTACTGGTCACTCATCTTCGCCGTCGGTGCGCGAACTAACTTCTTCTCTTGGCTTGGGTCGGACGAACTTCTTCACTTAGGCCAAAGCGAACTGGCCTCTCTTGCCCGCAAAGTGGGCGACCGAACTCTGGCCGCCCGTCCGGCGGTTCCCTCCGCTTGCCGTCGCGGCTTAACTCTCCCGCCCGTCCATGGCTGAACTGATTTCTGTCGGTTGGGGTCTTGTTTTTATTGACCCAGTCAAAACTGGGGTGGGTTCTTCGATAATTCTAAATACGTATCCACCCTTCTTATTTCTGGTTAGGGATTTTTCATTCTTTTCCATTTTCGGTAACTCACTCTCACTCCCACTCTCTTACTGTGCCTCTGAGGGGCGTGTGCCCGCTTCCCTGCTTCTTCGTATTGGCTTCTCACACTTTCACTTCTGACAGGGCGTCAACCGATTCTCCTCGTGCGTCATGTGATCGCTCTCGGCCAATGAGGTCCTGGTCGGGTATATTTCCTCCTCCTTCGTGTGTCATGTGATCTTATTTAGCCAATGACGTCTTTAGTCGGGCGTGGACAGTTTGTGGCTTTGTTTTGGGAAAGAAATACCTTGCTTAAAAAACAAAAATATTAATTTAAATCGCCCTTATCATGAGTGACTGAGGTGACACCTTCGGCTTTTTAACACATGGTATTTGTCAAGCAGTTTATCGCTAATTGGATATGATCTAAGAAAGGAATTTCTCAGACTCGTTGGCGTTTCTGAGACGGAATAAAAATATCTCAATTTCTCTCCGCTCGAAGGTCTGATAATAAAAATCTTTATTATCTCAAAAACATTTTGCCACCTTGTGTGGGCTGGTTCTAATTCTGAAGACTGTCTGTGTTTTCGTATTAATGGTTTGTCTTCATATCCTTAGATACACTTCCCCACCCACTTAGACCTTTACTATCATTCCAATGACACACTTCCCTCTTGTTACTTATCAATATTTTCATTGTCCCTAAACTTCGTTTCTCCTTTTCCGCCTTTCTTTCTTTTTCCTTGGGTGACAACCAATTGATAACAAACTTCCATTTTTCGCGGATCCGTGGAAATCGGTCAGATGCTTGACCTGAATATTTTTCGACACCTGTTATCTGTCAGCCGTGCGTGTGTGCTCGCCTATGACCTGTTTTCCTATTATTTTTTCTTTCTTTCTTCTTCGTTTTCTTTCTTTCTTCAAGATCGCTTGAATGTAAAGAAAGAATTATTCTTAAAACCCAAAATATTTTTCGGCCTTAAATAATTATTAAATGGTTGATAAACCGTAAAAAACAAATCATATATCTATGAATATTTCTCTCAGCTCGTCAGATATGCATGGTGCCACAAAACTCTCAAGTCTTTTGTTTTTTTTTTTTGCTTTTTTTTTTCTCGGAAAAAGAGGTTGTCTTTTGCTTTTAAATCTAAATTAATTGTTCACTCTCCAGTAATTTACAATCGCCCGATGATATGCATTGATATGCGTTGAAACACAACTGCAATTGTGTAGCAATTTTAAAAAGTTTTGGTGTAATATCCTAAAATATATATATATATATATATATATATATATATATATATATCAGTATCATAGGTATATATAAAAACAAAAATTCAGTATTATGTTCTAAAATCAACTCAATGCCACTTATCAAGCATCAGATGTGACCAAGCTGTGGAATATAATAGTTTTCATACATTTATCGATGTTTCATTATTCACAAGTATTTTTCAATTTCAGAGTTTAAATGACACTATATTTTAAAATTAATATATATTTGCATTATTTCTACTTCAAAATTTTAAAATTTATTTTTTATTTATTTATTTATTTATTTTTTTTTTTTTTAATCATCCTGTGACCTTCCAGGATCATCTTTGTAACTCTCATTTGAGTTGTAACCATTAATTGTGAAACCACTGACATGTTCAGCAACTAGTTGGTTTTCTGATAAATTCTTATAAAAATGTTGATAAAAACGCCAAACATTTGAATATAGATTTGAACAAAATAACAATAGTACGACCTGTTTTGATCCTCTTGATCTCTGTGACTAATGTTTGTTTACACTATTTACATTGTTTGAGGTGTTGTCCTCATCTTTGTTGCCATATTCATGACGTCTTGGCTATTGTACACTCCAGCCTTTTTCAGGTGATTGTGTCCTTGAGGACACATGACCTACTGGATAAAAGTATTGATTGAATCCAGTGACTTGATGACTTCAATACCTAGTGAAGATGAACAAAACCTTGGAGAGTTGAATTAAAAGGGAGATAACTTATACTGAGATATCTGAAAGAGACATAGCACGTGGAACTAGAACAATCTATTCTGGTGGACAAAATAAAGGGTTTAGTTCGAAATTCCAATTACCTGAAGAAGGCTGAAGTATACAATGGCTGATACATTGTGAATATGACAATGAAGATGATAACAGCCTGAGCAATGTAAAGAGTGTAAACAATTACAATACTCATTTAGGCTTTTGACAGACCGAGGGTCCACCCTCAACATCTCTTAGACCAAAGTTTGAATACACAAACATTGGTCTATATTTCCGGGATGAGGTGGAAAATGTGGACCCTCACTCTGTCAAAAGCCTGAATGAGTATGCTGCTTTTTAAGTAGCTGTACGCCATGCAAAAGACAGTGTCTTTTGCATGGGATACTTATATGACAAGGTAAATTGTTATGCTTGATCATCTTCTTTTTCATTGATTTTTCTGTTTCTCAGTCATTGGCGATCTGAAGGGCGTGGTCGGACACGTGCTTGTCCTCATATCAAGACGTACATGCGGGCATCTCCAGATTTTTCTATGGCAGCTTGGTTCCTCGTAACAAGGTAAGCCTCTTGTCGCATACCAGTGTTTTAGAAATAAAATAAAAAAAATGGTGGAAAAGCATTAATAAATAATGACAAGTGACTTTTTCCAAATATTTTCATTTGTTCTCTTTATTTCAGTGCAAATTTGTCGAAAGCAGCATGGGGTGTGTTAGAGAAGAATGGATCACAGCTCATGATCCGATCGTACGAGGTTGGCGTTATGTTTCTTCCGAATTTATTTGTAAGCGAAAGTTTTTTTTCTTTTTCTTTCTTTCTTTTTTTAATTTTCCCCTTTAAATTAAAAATAAAAAAGGGGCGATAATTTTTCTTGCGTAATTATCTCCCTTAGATACTGCACTTTTTAAAATGTTTTCATTTTGTCACTTGTTTACAGAAGTATTTTCATTGTTTTATGTGTTATTCGGATTGTTATCATTTTTATAATTTTATTTTTATCTTTTTATTTTACTTGGAGATTCTCAAAAAAAAAGAAAGTTTCTAAGAATTACAGAACATTCTTAGATTTCTTAGTTCATCAGAGTCATCTCCCTTTAGTTGTTCGATTATCAAAATTTTAATCGATATTGATCGTAGTTTGAGTATTTCCTAAACAGTAAAAGATTTTGTTTTTAATGTCCATCGCGCCCTTCATAAAAAGACTTTGTTGTTTTGTCAAAAAAAAAATAAAATAAATAAATTTGGCGGTGAAAAATAGTTGCTAGAGTCAAGGGTTGATAATTGAGTAAGGCTTGCTGATATGCAATGTGGAACACCATTAAATGAAAATGATTTCTAATTTGTATATTACGTTATTAAAATAATTTAGATTTTAATAGGTTGGCCCATATTTCTGTTTAGTAAATGTGCCAACCATATTAAATCCTGAGGATTTCAAAATATAGTTTGATTTCCTGGGATAAGGAGTCAACATTATTTACATTCCAAATGTAAATAATTTAAATTTTAACAATGTATTTTATTTGGTAAATCTGCCCGTCTTTTGTGAATACACAATAAATGTTGGAATTTTAAAATCTTGACTTTTTACCCCCCCCCTTTTTATTATTATTAAGAGTTTTTTTTTTCTTAATAGTTTGTTTGAATTTCTGGGATGAGGAGTTATTATTTACATTCAGACTATTGTCCTCATCTTTGTTGTTATTATCACAAGATTTCAGTTGTTGTATTCACTAGCCTTCTTCAGGTATCTGTTGATCTTGTTTTTGTACTGCTCAGTTATTGCTTGCAAATTCACAAACCAGTGCTTTTATAGTCTGATGGATTAATGAATTTTGTGTTCTTGACGTTAGAAATGCTGTTGGTGGTGTCTAAGAATAAAATCAAGACTAGGCATTGGATTCTACCTCAGAGCCCTTAGAATATGTAGCCCAGAATACATAGGTGAAAAAGAAAAATACATTGAAAAAACATTTAGACTTTTTCACTACTTGCATCATTTTATCCTCAATGCTAGAAAATGGGCATAAAAAATCTACAAATTTTAAAAAATTAGACACCTCCAATAACACTTCTAACATCGGCAATGCAAAATTCATAATCTGGCCCTTAAATACTCTATCTACAAAATTTGAAAATAAATTAGTTATCGCTAATACTAACGTTTTTACCACCACGTCCAAGACAATTGGAGGTATAATTAAGAAAAATAATCCAACACTACTACAGATGCTGGGATTTATCAAATAAAGTGCAATTTAGATATACTTATATTGGAGAGACATCTCTGTCTAAAAGCCTGCATCATTGAACACAAGAGAGACCTACATTGGGACAACCATTTAAACTCACTTGTTATACACATGAACAAGACTGGCCATAACTTTTTTTTTTTTTTTTTTTTTTTTTTTTTTTACAAATGCCACCCAAATAAAAAAAGAACAAAGAATTATGTTGAAAATACTTTGAGGGAGTCCTGATAAAAATTTTACCAATTATGAATATGCGTCAAAAACATATTATATTACCAACCTTTATCAAATCCATTCTTCAAGAATCTAGCATATATTTAACTACCATGATTGGTGTGAGACACAAAATTGTTTCCAAATCAAAAAGTGGACAAACTCCAAATATAAATAATTCCTACTAGACAGAAACACACATTATCATTCTAATCCCACATAGACAAACTTGAATTATGTTACATTTACGCACATAAATTATACAAATGAATGCTGCTTAACTAATGCACATGAGATCACAAATTTCTTTTCAGATATCAATCTCTAATGATGTTTTTTAAAAAAAAATAAACATGTTAAATTTATAAATGTTGTCTATTTGTCTTATTCTGTTGGATTCTGAGATATATAGAAAGAGAAAGAATGTGTATTTTTTCTTTTTGTAACTCTGACAGAAAATCATGACATAATCAAGATGTTGATGTCTTGCACAACTTCCAAAAAACAATTAGAAAGGAATGAGCAGTAACTGAATTTGGGAATCTTATTTTACTGAAAAATTTTTTTAAGAGAAAAATTTTATAAATTTCAACTGAAAGTAGCACTACCTGCTTGGTCAATGAAAGTTAATATTACCACTTTTATAGGAAAGAAAGAAAAATTAGAATATTTTATGAAAATTTGATAATACAAAAATCCTTTTTTTTTTTTTTTTTTTTTTTTTTTTTTTTTTTTTTTTTTTCTGTTCTCTCTTTCTCTTTTTTTTTTTCTTTCTCCTTCATTCCATTTTAATTATACAAAACATTTTCATCATTTGATAGTGTGTTATACCAAATCAGCTTGGACATTTTATTTATTTTTTTTTTTTTTTTAAAGTTTTTTAATGAATACCTTTTTAGGACATGCGCCGTCTGAGACTGACATCTGATGTAAAAGAAGCCACTAATTCTGACAAGTCCATGTTCCTACTTCCCTATGACGTGCCACTGACTCGTTATGATAAAGACGGTAGGTGTTAAGCCCCAAAATGAATTTGGCTTTTATAAACTTTCTTTATTTTTGATTGGGCAAGTTGGTTTTCTTCTCCTTTATTTTTGAATGTCTGACTTCCTTGTTATCTGTCAATTTACAGCGTGCGATGGGTAAATTGTCGCCATTTTAATATTTTTAATTTCATGCATGCGTCTTGTTTGTTTCTGATTTTGTCAACTGCGCAGTATAGTGGGGTCAGTTGGGCACCATCTGTGAGAAAAAGAGCATCATGATGTAATTTACTCTGCCAGAATTTTGGAAACTGCATGCTGCATTGCTTTGTATTTGCACTGGAAGCTTCATTATGAACATTATGAGTTTTGGTGTCAATCTGAGGACAGTGCAGAGGATTCAGAAAGAGTTGGATCAGTCTAATGGTTATTACAAAGGTGTTTTGAATGATCACCAGTGATGGCGACGTTATGCCTCCATTCATCTTCCCACAGGGCCTTAGACTCAACACAGAGGCCTTGAGGAGGTAGTGTAGCCCTGGGTCAAGACAGTGACTGCTAGAAGAACCTATATTTGGCAACAGGGTTCTGCACCATGTCAGACAAGCAGGAGAACCTAGTTGTGGCTGTTATACAATTTCTGCAACCATATCACCCCTTACTCCACAGACTGCAGCCCCCTTGATTATTATGCATGGGGCGTAGGTGATCGAGATACCAACAAAACTCCTTGTAACACCAAAGATGAACTGAAGGCAAGGATTATGGCAGCATTCACCAACTTAAATGAGACTGTTCAGAAGAGTTGCAGGAGATTCTGAAGTCGTTTGGCGGATGTGGTTGAAGCCATCAGCGAGATAGATATATATATATATATATATATATATATATATATATATATATTTTTTTTTTTTTTTTTTTTTTTTTTTTGCATAATTTAGATGACAATTTATCCATCGCAACCTCTATCTATCTATCCTTATATATAGATTTTTGCTTCATTTACATTATATTCCTTGTTCAGCCTGCTTTCATACCATCCAAGTATTTAATTCATTAATTATAAATCCAGTCTTAATTATAAAAATAAAAGTGTGGTATTAATTATAGGCTTCAAAAACTTAAATGCCATTTTTTGTGTCCTTGATCCCTTTTGATTTGTTTTTATTGCCCTTCCTCTCTTTTCTTTCCCTCTCAGTAACCCCTTGCACCCTAGTGACTATTACTATTACTACCTTGCTTGAGGTGAAATGATTAAAAAAGAAAAAAAAAATTGTCGCAACTTCTTGGGACAGTAGATTGCCTTCTACATAATTTTGAATTCTCTGTTCTTTTCTTAAACTGGTTGCCACTCAAGGCTACAGAACCCAGTCTACCCTGCTATTTAACCCATAGCTGATGTGGTGGGAAAGAAATGGATTCCTACCCTTTCTCAAGGGCATTTGTACAAAAGTGAAAGCAGCAGACTAGGTTAGAGTTTGAACCTGGCATGCTGGTTCCACTTTCTGCATGGATAGATGCGCACCCGTTATTTTTAAATAAATTACTTTTTTATTTGTAAAAATTTTGAAAATCACTGCAAATTTTCTGTTTTGTAATTCAGTGAACTTTTAATCATTACTCTCTTTCTCTCACATGCACATAGGTGGAAATAAATAAATATACACACACACACACACACACACACACACAAGTATAGGATTGGTGTATACGGAATAAATTCCAATAACCAACAATTACTATTCTTAAGAGTGCTCAATACAGAGTAGAGCGAATATAATTATTTAAAGATTATAACATAAATATGTTATAAAATCACTACAAAAATAGCCATTTTGTTTCAACACCTAAATTGTCTTATCAAGATACAAAGATGAATGTTGAATGTAAAATAAATGATTTTTCATCCTTTCTTTTTAATTAACAATTCTTTGAAGGATTGTTAATTTACAAAAGATAGAAAAACCATTTATAAAACATTCAACATTGGTCACTTGATAAGACATCGGAGGTGTTGAAAAAAACCATTATTTTTGTAGTGATTTTATAACATATTTTGTTATATTTTTATATAAATAATTATATATCCTCTTATTCTGATCTTCAACATTAAATCGTCTATGGTGTGTGTATGTCACCACGAAATGTATCTTTATGCATTAGACATCCGACAACATTCATATTTCTCTTACTTAAACCCCTTCCACTCACCTCTCCTAAAATTCTCTCTGTTAAGTTTTAATCTCCCACCTTCTGTCGTCTGTTATCCCTCTCTTTAGCTCTAACATTCGTCCCACACCCTCATACTTACACTCTCTCTAAATTCTGTTTTTATTTCCGGAGTTGTTTTTTCTGTTTTCTTTTTGAATTTGTAGGTCTGATGAATTGGATTGTATTTACGATTCCAATGGAATAAATCATGACCATGGAATATTAGTGTTTAAGCCTTTTTATTATATCCTTACTCTGTCCTGGACATTGAGTTCTACCTGGATTCTATCCTCTCGGAATTTTTTATTCAAAAAAATATGCACCTATGTATGTATGCACGTATTTATTTATTTTTATATATATATATATATATATATATATATATATATATATATATATATATATATATATATACATATTTACAACTAATATTATCAATATATAATGTATATGTCATCCAGATAGACTGTTTTGCAGCTCATCAGTGTGATTAGACATCCGATTGCCTCAAGCCAGGATCGATATATATGTATATAGGATGGCACTAATGGTCCACTAATAGATAGAACATTTTCTTTCAGTATATATACCCTTATATTTTCTTTGTTACTGTATTCCCTTTTTTTTCCTCTTTTAGTCATTTGCTTCATGTCAAGACAAATAAGTTTAAATTTTTTTTTATAAAGACTTTGAATCTCTAGACTGCTAAACATTAACTTCACTGTAAACAAGAAAAGATGAATATGTCTACTCAAACATTATATTTAGTGGATAAATGTCTTTAAGAAATAATGCTGAAAAAAATCAATCAGTTGCTTAAATGACTTCCATAATAATGATGATATTTTTAAGTGCTTATCTTTTGATTTTCAGATGCTCCTTGGATTTATGACCAGGCGTACAAGGAACTTCCTGACACTAATGGCATGATGTGGTGTCCTAGTTTTTTATGAGATCTTTTTCACGTCTCTTCTCTTTTCTCTTTGGCAACTAAGGAAAATCAGTAGAAAGCAAAAAGACAATCAGCAATTAAAAACAACTGGTTTGTTTTAAGACCTTACTCACTTGGTCTAGGTGGGTAGAAAAAAAAAAAACAATAAATATTATATAATGACTTACCTCCCTTGGGCTAAAACTTTTTCTACATGAGAAAGAATCCACTTTTGTTAATTTGGGGGTATAGTGGGTTAATTTGTCACTGGATTTAAATACAAAGAAACAGCTGCTGTCTACAGGAAATTTCAATGTTTCAAGAAAACACTTGGAATCAACTGGCTGATTCTCAGGAATGGCTAGGCTCGGAGAATCCAAGTCTAAGATCGTTATAGCAGAACTTGTTTGGAATAACTGATGTGACCAGCAGACAAGCTTGGATCGACTTGAGTGATTTGATAAATGTGGATAAATAGAGGAATTCTTTTTTTATTTTTATTTTTTTGATAGACTAGTCTTGATATGTTAAGTTAAAATCTGTAGCATTATTGATTTAAAAAAAAAAAAAAAAAAATGAAGTACGAGGAATCTTAAAATATTAGGCTTAGTTGTTTATAATCAGAAGTTTTTAATTTTTGGATTTTCTCTCTTCTGAATTCATTGACATTTAACACTCATGCTGTTTGGATAACATGAATGGAAACTGACAATAATTCAAGATCTAAGAAGAACTTTCTTATTTTCTTTTCCTTCCCTTCGTTCTCCCTTTTCCTTTCCTTTCGTTCTCCCTTTTCCTTTCCTTTCGTTCTCCCTTTTCCTTTCCTTTCTTTTCTTTCCGTTAATGAACATTGGTTGCTTTTTCCTATTTGTACATCCAAATTGAAATTTCTTCTTTTCCTTTTTGCCCATTCTTGTTTCTTTCCTACTGGTAATCCTTTATTGTCTTGTGCAATTTACACTGCAACAGGGAAATCATATCCTCGAAAACAAATCTGTTCACTTATCACTTTCTAGTAAGCTCTCAAAATTGGTAGAAAGAAATTCAGCAAATCCTTCATAATGCACTCTTCCAGGAATTCCTTTGTAACCACTGAATTCTTGGTGGCCATATTTAGCAATTCTTTCTTATTAATAAGCTCTCAAAATTGATAGCAAACTATAATTAAGTGCTGAAAAGTTCTTGGGTCAAGTACTTTGCTAAATTTGACCAAACATCAGATATTTTGACAGTCTTTCAGTACCCACTCATACATTTTCTGAAACCTTATAATGCACCCTTCCAGGAATCATCTCTTAGACACTGAATGCCTAGTGATGAGATTTGACCATTTTTGTTAAATGATAAGCTCTCAAAATTGGCAAGGAAGAAATCTGACCTCTTTTTCTGGAAGAGGTGATTGATGTATGGTGATAGTGAACAAACTTATGTTGTGGACTATTTGTTTGTGCACAGTGGGGTTTGATCCTTGCCAGTTATACCTCCCTTTGGTCCTGTGTCAGACTAAACTTTAGTATAAAGAAAATAAAAACTGTCTTCAGAAAATCTGAAATAACTCAATGTTTTAAGACAACTCATGGCGTCAACTGATTGATTCTCCAAACCAAGCCATTCCTGGTAATCAGTCTGATCCTTGTAGCAGAATTTGTTTGGAATAGCTGATTTGACTAGCAGACACAAGCTTGGATTGACTTTTGAAAAATGTGGATAAATAGAGGACATTTTGAATTCTGTTTTTTGTGGGGGAAGACTAGTTTTAATATGTTGCTAAAAGTCAAAGACTAGCATTATTGATTTGAGAAAAAAAAAATGAAATACACGACATATCCTTCTGAAGGGGATTAGGTATGCTTATTTACACTTCTGGAAAGTTGACAAGTTTGAAGAATGCTGACTATTTGGTTATGCACATTAGAGGTTTGTGCTTCACCAGGTATCCCTCTTTATGGACTTGTGTCAGACTAAACTTGGCTTTGAATATATCTATCCATTTTTGGAAATCTGACCTACTCCTCCAGGATCTACTCCAAAACCTATGCAAATTGTCATGTGAGCCCATTAAATAATCATGTGGCAGCTGTTTTGAATGAATGGAAAAACAGAATTTTCAGGAACTGTTTCCTACTTATAGATTTTAGTCTATGCAAATAAATACCATGGATTTAATAAGGTATCTTCAACTATAAAATAATTCAAGTCTAAATAATTACTTTTATTCTTTAAATTTTTCTAACTTTTTCTAAGTGTCACTAGTTAAAAAAAAACAAAAAACCCCCAAAAACAAAGCAATTTTGGTCACAAACCTATCGTCTAAAATTCAAATCAAGAATTCCTAGAAAATCTTTGTTTCTACATTCACTATATTTTTTTTGAATTGGGAATTGTTTCTATAGTAAATGAAACAGAAAGCTGTGGTCATTCCTTCTGACAGTACAAATGTGTACTGCTTCAGCGCTTTTTAGAATATGAAGATTTCTTTTTGAGGATCTGGATATTTAGTGGACAATTCGTCATAGAAAATGTCATTTTGTTTGTAATATAAAACCAACAACATTGCAGTGCTTAGAAAGCATTGTTTCCCTTTAACTTGACTATGCTAAAGAAATACGTATAAAAGGGCAGACAACTCTTGAATAGAAAAAATGTTTTCTCTTTGTCAAGTACATCCACAAATGTGGTCTGTAGATGGTGAGATATGCAAGATTGAAACAAGTATTTTTAACATAAGCCTTATTGCTTTTTTTTTTTTTTTTTTTTTTTTTTCAATTTTCCCCCCTTTTTTATCACTTTAGTTTGAAAGGGTTTATATATTTGCAAAATGGTTCTCTTTACTAAATCTCAAGGTTCAACCATTTTTTTTTTTTTTTTTTTTTTTCCTTTGAAAATTTGTCAGTTGTGAGGACTAAATCCAATTACCAAGAGAATTCCTATTGATAATGGGAGATATGAAATGAAGGGCGTGGGGGGAAATGCTAGTATGAACAATTTTAAATAATTTGATGATGGAATTGTTTATTTGCAATTGTGCATTTATGTACATATATGTATGGCTGAAAATCCGGGTGATTGTGATGCCACTACCCCTTTCAAAAAATAAATAAAAATTCTTTGTTACTCTCTGCCCATTCTTGTATGTTCAGTTAGAAAAAAATAATAGTTTTTTGTTTTTCTTGATCATTTATGCTGGGTACAAATTTGAATCATTTTCTGTCGTAATTTTGCTTGAATGAAAATAAAGCACTAAAAAAAATTCTTGTGAAAAAATTTCACAAAAGTCAAAAAAAAAAAAATTGGAAAATTACCAAACTTTATTATTTTTTTTTTCTTGACAAATAAATCCTCAAAATACCTTAAAATTTATTTTTAATGTTCATCTGGCAAATTAGAAACTGTATAAATGTGATTCCCAAAAATGTTCTGACAGGCATCCACCATTTGATCAAAACAGACACACACACACACGATTTAATGTACATCTTGATGTCTATTTCTATTGTCCAAAGAAAATTATGAATTTTAGCCCACACCAGCCTTTGTTTGCTAATTGAACATTGATTATCTACAAACTTCTTTTGACTTGGAATAGCTGAATTTTGATCTGAAAGTCTTACTATATAATGTTCAGTGAAGATAATTAAAGTGCACTGATTCACATAGCTCAATGTTTTATTCAAATAGAGCATATAAATTATATACAATAGGAATTAAGATTGTCATGATTATGATCATTTCATTTTACAAATTAAAAATGTGGAGGATTTTCAAACACATGTTAATAAGAAAAATAAAATGAAACTGGCTTAAAATCCAATTTAAAAACCAGGCAGAGGCAAAAAAGAAAACAAAAGAATTGGTGAAAGGACAAGATGGGAAGTGTAAGAGGAGAAAGAAGGTATAGAGAGAGCAGTAATGTCTAGACATGGGAATGGTAAGAGAAGATACATAATGTTCACTGACCTGATTAATATAGAATATTCACCTCGGTTAAATTGAAGTGGAAAATTAGGGAAGATATTTTTTAATAAAAGAATTACTATTAATCCAACATTGAGGGATTAATAATATATTTAAATTAAAGAGAAAAAAATGGAATTATTAATATATTAAAAAATATATTTATTTATTTTCTAGATATTTTTCACTGTGTCTAGACATTACTACACTCTCTATCTTCTTTCTCCTCTTACACTTCCTATCTTGATCTTTCACTTATTCTTTTTTTGCTCTTTCCTTTCTTTTTTGCCTCTGTCTGTTTTTTTTTAAATTTGTTTTTAAGCCAGTTTCATTTTATTTTTTCTTAATTAACCTGATGGGTTTGAAAATCGACTATATATATATATTTTTTTAATTTGTGGGGTGAAGTGAAATAATCTTGATGTCATTTCAATTCCTATTGTATGTAATATATAAGCAGACCACACAGTGAGTGCTGGGAAAAAAAAAAAAAAAATACTGCTTAATGTAAGAGAATAGACTTAAGATATATTAATAAATTATATTGCTGTTGCTTACAGCATAATGCAACATGTGCAAGACAATCATCAGACATAATCATGGAAAAACTTCTTGGAAGTTTCTTGAGTTATATTCATATATTGTATGCCAAAATTTTGAATAATGGTTCCCCATTGTAGAGACAGTGCCATAGAAATAAATTTTGTGTAATCATACAGGGTGGGCAATTTATTTTATTTTGCTAATATTCAATGAATAAAATATGACAAAAATTAGACTATTAATGTTTATTTTTCTTTAAAAGAAAAAAAAAAAAAAATTGATATTTAGTTTCGAATTTAGGCATTTTGTATTTTAAATCAAATTCCAGATATAATGATGTCTGTTTTGGAATTTATTTTAAAAAAGTGGGGTGTCTTTTTTTTATACATTGAAGTGAATCTTCTTATATGGACACATTAAGTTTCATTTGCTTCTCTAGTTTTTGACTCGGACATAATAGCTAATATGTTCTAAGTTTTATAATTTGAATAGAAAATATCTTCAAATTTAATGTGGAATGTGTTCGAGATAGAATTGACATTAATTTCGATTTTATTTGGGAATATATGGAATATTTTGTGGAATTTTACAAAAGGAACAAAACATTTAATTTTTGATATCTATCTATCAATCACAATACAACTCTTGAGTTTCATGCACTATGAAATCATCAGGTAGAAAGGTGTTAGTTGGAAAAGTTACTACTGTTGTTAAATATTGCATTATAATTTAAATTTAGATTCAAACTTATACTTAAAATTAGAAATTCTAATTTAAAAAAAAAACGCCAAAAAACAACAAAACAACGGGGATGTGTTGAGGGACAGTTTCGTCTCGGGAAACACCAGCCCGACCCCCTTTTATACGGGGAATTTTTGGCCGAGACAACGGGCTCGGATAACCCACATTAAATTCGGCCATTTGCCACATCTGACCGGTTGGTAGATAACCTACAGTTGGAGATTCATTGTGGTATTCACTTGACTACTACTACGCGCCACTGGCGAATCTTATATGTGTTGTTCTTGTTCTAAGTATTATCATTCATTACCAACCTTCGTTTGATTATTCTATTCAGTAACCTTCCCTAGGTTACAACAATAACAAAAGAAGCCAACAAATTCGTAAAGGGAATTTTAAGTAGATGGCAAAAAGCAAGTAAGGCATAAGCCACCTATTGCAGCGGTAAAGAAGTTAAAAAAAGAAGTCAAACGCAAATACTGTGGACGAAATGCAGAAACAATGGCAAAATAAACCTCTTTAGGGTCAATACTCTGCCCGTATCAAACAAGCTGATTTAGATGCACCCCATGCCCATTAGTGGTCACGTAGTACAGGATTAAAAGCTGAAATCGAAGGTTTAATTCTTTCTGCACAACTGGAAAATATTAAGCAAAAAATGCCATGCTGAAATTGGGGCGCGTCTTATACGTCGCCAAATACATTTTTTTTTTTTTTTTTTTTTTTTTTTTTTATACACAAGTACGCTGCGGAAAATGTCAGGATGACGTTTCTGACCTTAGGTCGCAGGTTGGGATCCGAAAGACAATGAGGATATAATAGGGAACCGATGATGATGATCATCATCATCATCTCCTCCACCTCCTCCTCCATCTAAAAAATGTGGCACATGAGGACATTACTAATTCCAGTTGGTCAATACTCTGCCTGTACCAAACAATCTGATGTAGACACGGCAGTTTCAGTGATGACCGTAAGCACATCAGCTGTAGATCGGGCAAAGCGGAAGCCATATTGCTTGTCTGAGAGCAGATCATGGGATGTGAGGTGGTTAACCACCTCGGTATTGATTAGGGCTTCGAAGACTTTGCCAAAGAGGGGTAGGAGACTGATAGGACGGTAGTTAGAAGGGTCAGAGGGGTCGCCAGAGTTCTTGAAGACAGGAACAACTGAAGAGGACTTCCAGCAGTCAGGAAAACAAGATTCCTTGAGGCAGTAGTTGTATAATTTAGAAAGGGTGGGCGCCAGTTCAGGCGCGCATTTCTTCAAGACAATGGCTGGTATCCCATCTCCACCACTAGCCTTGTTGGGGTCTAAATTGGAGATAACGCCCAATACCAATGACGGGGTTATGTGTAACCCACTCAATAGGGCTTCAGTTCTAAGATGGAAGTCGGGTATGGGTATACCGGAAGAGTCGAACGTCGAGTTGAATGAAAATTTCCGAGCAAAGCATTCAGCTTTGTCGGCAGAGGAGGTCAGGACTTCGAACTGGTTGAACAAAGGAGGTATAGAGGGTTTGCAATTGTTCAATACGCTCTTGCAGAGACGCCAATAATCTTTGGAGCCAAATTTGCGAGATGCGATACGCTCCTTCATCTGAACAGCAAATAGTGACTTAGCATCGTTGAGGACACGTTTACACTCATTACGGGCGGAGGCAAAGAGACATCTATTGCAGTCAGACATGTCGCTACGGAATAGGTGAAAGAAGTGGTTCCTATGGGCGATGGCGGCTGAGCAAGCAGAGGAGAACCAGGGGGAGGAGCGCGACTTGAGCCTATATTTCCTTGAGGGGGATGAAAGCGTCGATTCCATCTTTAACCCAGGAAGAGACCTCGGAAGCACATTCGTGAACGGGGAGCGTAAAGACACGATCCCAGGGGACGTCGCGGAGGAAATTACGGAACGCGTCCCAGTCAGCTCGTTGATAATAGACCGAAGTTCTAGTGGTAGGAGGTTCTTTGCAGGGGGTGGAGTTGAAGGAGATGTTAACAGATACTACCGCATGATTGAATTGTGTTCAGAATATTTAGATTTTGGCATTAAATAACCCATAGATATGTTGATATGTCGTTAGATAAAATCAACCCATCAACCAGCCAAAAAGTGCAAGCAACTATATGGATCAAATTCCTGACTACCCTAAAATATGTGAATTAAAAAAAATCCTACTTATAGGTACTTTTCACATTTTGTGCAGATTTCTCGCCATGCAGCACCCACACTTACACATTTCTTCCTCCTCGATTGCATGGCACCTCATCTACTTGTAACTTCTGATGCAAGAAAAATTGTCTCCTGAAGTTTCTTTGAGTGCAGCGTTGGGGGGGGGGGTTAACCCGTAAACAAAGCAAAGACCAAACATTGTAACAATAACACAGTGGAAGTCACAGAGAGTCTTTAGATGCTTACATGAAATAAAATTTGTGTTAAAGATCAATAATAAGACTAAAATACATTTGATAGACCCTAATATATAAAATTGATATCAATAATATGATGGAGTCATTAATAATCTTTAGATACATACATGAAATAAAATTTGGGCCAAAGGTTTTGATCTAATGAATATGCATAAACCTGGGTTCCCCCTCACAGTAATATAATTAGCTGGTGTCCGCCATAAATACAGACTGATGTGGAGGTACATTGGTCTACGCTATTGCCTATGCCTATTGCCTACGACTACGACGAAGACCAGTCCATGACGGTTACCTGCTAGATTTGTCCTACCCGGTTACAGTAGCCAAAACCACTTAGCTACTTCGAACAAATATATCCCTTTCCGGGACATATCAGGTTTGTAAAAAGCGAAAGTATATTCGACACGGTCGATTAATGGATATCGGCTCGGATTGAGGAATCAGAGAGTCGAGTTCGGATTCCAGTCGAATCCATTACATTCACTTATATGCTAATACCCTTGGGAAAGGTATGAATCCTCTTCTTCTCCTCCAGCTATGGGTAAAATAGCAGGACAGACTTGGATGGCAACTGGTCTACCGCAGAAAGAAATGGCAACCTACTGAGTATAAAAATCTGCCTCGTCAGTCATTTCTCGAAAGATACATGATCGCCTAAGCGTGTATCACGCATGGCACATAACTGACTGAATTAATTCATTTGAGGTACGAACATGTTTTGTCTTGCTGAATTAAGATAGTAATGGTAATATTAACCGTTTCCTTATAAACATTCATTGATCAAGCAGCCAATTCTGTTGTCGTTTGAAATTTATAGAACCTTTCTCTTAAAACAATTTTTCAGAAAAATAAGTTTCTTAAGTGCAGTAATTGCTATCGATCTTTTCAGTATTAATCGCGCATTCCTTCCCAGTGTGGAATGTCAACATCTTGATTACGCCATTATTTTCGATTTGAGTTCCATGTGGCATCCATTTTAGTTATTGCTGCTGTTGGTAGTTTTCAAGTTACTTGCTACAGTTCTTTGTAATTCTGTGACGCCAGTCCACAGTGTTCAAAGAAAGCCGATCTCTGCCAAGTATCCTTAGGCTTTACTCGCTCAAAACCTTTTTTTTTCACCATTAATCTTAGGAATCGATTGTATATAGCTGGCAGTTTAGATAATTCTGGACGGGTTTGGCGCCAGACATGCCATCCATATAATAGTCTCGATCTGATGAGGCTATTTATGAACATGACAAGCTGTAAAAAATACTTATGATACAACCAAAGAACTTTTACAGACAGTTACCTTTGCAGGTGAATTTTGATTCGATCAATTATTGATCTGCGGATGAGTATAGATAGGAAAACGAGTGGGAAGTTTTTTTAGATTGCCAGCAACCCTCTCGCATTCATGGAGGATTTTCACTTAAGGTATTTTTGGAGATGATTTTTGAGCACTGGTCGTTCAAAGCGTTTAGAATGTTGAGAAATGTCAATTCAGAAAAAAAAACAATCTATCTATCTATCTATTTCAATCTCTTCATAAGTATCTATCTATCTATCTATCTATTTCAATCTCTTCATAAGTATCTATCTATCTATCTATCTATTTCAATCTCTTCATAAGTATCTATCTATCTATCTATCTATCTATCTATCTATCTATCTATTATCAATCTCTTCATAAGTATCTATCTATCTATCTATCTCTTTCAATCTCTTCATAATCTATCTATCTATCTATCTATCTATCTATCTTTCAATCTCTTCATAAGTATCTATCTATCTATCTATCTATCTATTTCAATCTCTCTCTTCATAAGTATCTATCTATCTATCATCTATCTATCTATCTATTTCAATCTCTTCATAAGTATCTATCTATCTATCTATCCATTTCAATCTCTTCATAAGTATCTATCTATCTATCTATCTATCTATTTCAATCTCTTCATCTATCTATCTATCTATCTATCTATCTATTCAATCTATCTATCTATCTATCTATCTATTTCAATCTCTTCATAAGTATCTATCTATCTATCTATCTATCTATCTATCTATTTCAATCTCTTCATAAGTATCTATCTATCTATCTATCTATCTATCTATCTATTTCAATCTCTTCATAAGTATCTATCTATCTATCTATCTATCTATCTATCTATTTCAATCTCTTCATAATCTATCTATCTATCTATCTATCTATCTATCTATCTATCTATCTATATTTCAATCTCTTCATAAGTATCTATCTATCTATCTATCTATCTATCTATCTATTTCAATCTCTTCATTATCTATCTATCTATCTATCTATCTATCATCTATCTATTTATCTATCTCTTTCATATCTCTTCATATCTATCTATCTATCTATCTATCTATTTCAATCTCTTCATAAGTATCTATCTATCTATCTATTTATCTTCATCTATCTATCTATCTATCTATCTATTTCAATCTCTTCATAAGTATCTATCTATCTATCTATCTATCTATCTATCTATCTATCTATCTATCTATCTATCTATTTCAATCTATCTATCTATCTATCTATCTATCTATCTATTTCAATGTCTTCATAAGTATCTATCTATCTATCTATCTATCTATCTATGTGCTATTTGCCTAATCTCTTCATAAGCAGAGAGGATCTATCTATCTATCTAGGGTTTCGTTTTAATCTCTTCGGGTTTAATGGGTTTTATTTTTCTGGGCCTATCTATACCTATCTATCTATCTACATTCAATTCTGTGGGTGAATTCATAAATACCATCTATCTATCTATCTATCTATCTATCTATCTATTTCAATCTCTTCATAAGTATCTATCTATCTATCTATCTATCTATCTATCTATTTCAATCTATTTCAATCTCTTCATAAGTATCTATCTATCTATCTATCTATCTATCTATCTATCTATCTATCTATTTCAATCTCTTCATAAGTATCTATCTATCTATCTCTTTCAATCTCTTCATAAGTATCTATCTATCTATCTATCTATTTCAATCTCTTCATAAGTATCTATCTATCTATCTATTTCAATCTCTTCATAAGTATCTATCTATCTATCTATCTATCTATCTATCTATTTCAATCTCTTCATAAGTATCTATCTATCTATCTATCTATCTATCTATCTATCTATTTCAATCTCTTCATAAGTATCTATCTATCTATCTATCTATCTATCTATCTATCTATCTATCTATCTCTTTCAATCTCTTCATAAGTATCTATCTATCTATCTATCTATCTATCTATCTATCTATCTATCTATCTATCTATTTCAATCTCTTCATAAGTATCTATCTATCTATCTATCTATCTATCTATTTCAATCTCTTCATAAGTATCTATCTATCTATCTATCTATCTATTTCAATCTATCTATCTATCTATCTATCTATCTATTTCAATCTCTTCATAAGTATCTATCTATCTATCTATCTATCTATTTCAATCTCTTCATAAGTATCTATCTATCTATCTATCTATCTATCTATTTCAATCTCTTCATAAGTATCTATCTATCTATCTATCTATCTATCTATTTCAATCTCTTCATAAGTATCTATCTATCTATCTATCTATCTATCTATCTATCTATCTATCTATTTCTATCTATCTATCATTTAAGTATCTATCTATCTATCTATCTATCTATTTCAATCTCTTCATAAGTATCTATCTATCTATCTATCTATCTATCTATCTATCTATCTATCTATCTATCTATCTATCTATCTATTTCAATCTCTTCATAAATCTATCTATCTATCTATCTATCTATTTATCAATTTCTCTTCATAAGTATCTATCTATCTATCTATCTATTTCAAATCTCTATCATCTATCTATCAATATCTTCATCTATCTATTTCAATCTCTTCATAAGTATCTATCTATCTATCTATTTCAATCTATCTATCTATCTATCTATTTCAATCTCTTCTTCATATCTATCTATCTATCTATCTATCTATCTATTTCTATCTATCTATCTATTTCTAATCTCTTCTTCATAAGTATCTATCTATCTATCTATCTGTGGCTAGGATCAAAGTGTAGTATCTGTGCTTTGTAGAGCTGCCGAGCGGGTGTTCGTCGAACTCTCTGCTTGCAGAGAGGAACCCGGACGAGGCTCTGCCGAAGGGTAGGGTTTCGTTCGGGGAGGTTGACGGAACTAGCCCGCTTGGACGGGTTTAGATGGGTTTTATTTTTGGCTGGGCCTACGGGCTCGGACATACCCACATTAAAAAGGCCTTGTGCCACATTCAATTCCTGTGGGTGAATTGATAAATACCATCTATCTATCTATCTATCTATCTATCTATCTATTTCAATCTCTTCATAAGTATCTATCTATCTATCTATCTATCTATCTATCTATCTATCTATCTATCTATCTATCTATCTATCTATCTATTTCAATCTCTTCATAAGTATCTATCTATCTATCTATTTCAATCTCTTCATAAGTATCTATCTATCTATCTATCTATTTCAATCTCTTCATAAGTATCTATCTATCTATCTATCTATCTATTTCAATCTCTTCATAAGTATCTATCTATCTATCTATCTATCTATTTCAATCTCTTCATAAGTATCTATCTATCTATCTATCTATCTATCTATCTATCTATCTATCTATCTATCTATTTCAATCTCTTCATAAGTATCTATCTATCTATCTATCTATCTATCTATCTATTTCAATCTCTTCATAAGTATCTATCTATCTATCTATCTATCTATCTATCTATTTCAATCTCTTCATAAGTATCTATCTATCTATCTATCTATCTATTTCAATCTCTTCATAAGTATCTATCTATCTATCTATCTATTATCAATCTATTTTCATATCTCTTCTATCTATCTATCTATCTATCTATCTATCTATTTCAATCTCTTCATAAGTATCTATCTATCTATCTATCTATCTATCTATCTATTTCAATCTCTTCATAAGTATCTATCTATCTATCTATCTATCTATCTCTTTCAATCTCTTCATAAGTATCTATCTATCTATCTATCTATCTATCTATCTCTTTCAATCTCTTCATAAGTATCTATCTATCTATCTATCTATCTCTTTCAATCTCTTCATAAGTATCTATCTATCTATCTATCTATCTATCTATCTACACTTTACTCTTTTTCGCAGTCAGCTAGTTTATAAAAATTAGGTAATTCTATCTGTTGTTGTTCTAGTGTCAAATAGCAGACAACCAGAAACAAGAGGGATTTAACATTTGCCGATTTGGCGGTAATTTCGCCAAATTTCGTCGAGCCGCTCCTCCGTGCCAGTTTTTACAGTTGGCCATTTACTTTGTGTTGTTCAAACAAACATTTCTCAGCAGACAGCAAAGTGGCTTCATTCAACTGGGCCGACAGAATTTGGCAGCGACGTTTGCACTGGTGTGCTAACATGTACCCAGTGCCCCACACAACTATGGAAGGCCCTACGAATAATAAAACAGAGAATCTTACCAAAACCTTTAAGGGCTGATTCAAAGGAATTTTATTATTTATCAAGGTGATCTCTTTGATGAGATCTTGTTTCAAATGCGGCTTGAACTTTTCCATAACCAACTTTAGGGTTTCTTGGCCTCCACGAACGGAGTGACATGGGAATGAAGTGAGCGACACGGGTTCAAATTCGGGTGATACAAACAGTATAGTGTTCATAATGTTGAAGGATTGATTTGTTGTTCAGCTTCACCATCCTTCTCATTTATCTTCAATTCCTGTCACCTCTTCTTTCATTCCCGTTCTGGGTATGTCGATAAACTACATCCGCGTCCTGGACGATAAACTATGTCCAACAGTAAGGCCTCTGATCAGGAGGTTTTGAGGAGCTCTTAATTACTGGTGTTCCCAGTTCCACCCTGACCCGTGGTGGTAGCATCTGTTAGGGTCCCAACGATGGGCAAATAGTTAACCCCCAAAAATGGGTTTAAACCCCTTCAATACATTTTTGTGATGAAAAATCATTACCAGCAATATATTTTTGTAAATAATTATTACCAGCCATACATTATTACCAGCAATGCATTTTTGTAAATAATTATTACCAGCCATACATTATTATCAGCAATATATTTTTGAAGAAAAAAAAATATTACCAGCAATACATTTTTGTAAAAAAATATTACCAGTCATGAATTTTTGAAAAAAAAAATTACCAGCTATACATTTTTGAAGAAAATATATTACCAGCAATAAAAATTGTCGACATTAAATAACCCACTGAGGTTGATATACCGAAAAACAAACCAAACCAAACCAATCTTCTTTCATTCATATAACTCACCTCATTCATCGTAACTATTTTAACAGTAATCCTCTATCTTGAGTGGCTCTCGAGTATTGTATTGAGTGAAGGTTTGTATGAAAGATTTCCTTATCTCCTATCGAGACGACCTCGTGTTCGCAATGAAATATAATTTAAGAAAGTATTCCTTTTCCTAGACTAACTGCCAACCAAGATGAGAGAACTCAGTCCACCCTGGGTATTTAACATTTAGCTGGGTGGGCAGACGAAATGATTCATGCCTTCTCCAAGGTTATTAGTGCGAAAATGAGCGTTAACAGACTTGGTCAGAATTTGAATCTGTCTTATTCGGATTATTTCCTTTTAATTATTCTTCGATGTACCGTGTCCCTTCAGGACGTGGCCGATCATGCCTCTCCACAGCTTCTTGTCCTTTTAGCTCTTAAGGTTTGTCTTTTTTTTGGTATCTCTTCTAATCCCTGTTCTGTCATCCATTTACCCAAACTTGAGGTTGGTTACTCGTTATTTCCCTCTGTTCCTCTTCGCTTCAATATGTCATGTGTGTATCAAATTCTCCAAGCCCTCTTTTCTCATTATGTATCTTTGAAATTTCAATATTTTCTTTTTGATTCTAAGTATAAGCATCATTGTTGTTTTTATTTACTTTAAACTTTCACGTTGCTTACGTGTTCAGTTCATGGTATTCTCATCATTCTTTTTTAGAATAACGTTTCTGTGCTCTGAAATCTCTTCATCAGTAAGGAGACTGTTCAGTATCCACTGCCATATAGAAGGACCGATATTGCATAGTAATACTACAGTATCCCAGAACTCGTAATTATGCTCGCTCGGTTCTTGGAATAACTGACAAAAGATATTACAGCCCTTGAATTAAAATAAATAAAATAAAAATGTCGCAGGTAAAATCTGTGATTAGTGTGTCAATTGAATGAATAAAATTTCTTGGGAGTGATTATTTTTCCCACGAGGAGATGAGTCTAAACTTGCATGTCTAACGGCCAAAAAAAAAAAAGATCGAAATAGAGTATAAGAAAGGTCGGTTTCATGCCTTTGTATAGATTGAATACAAATGTTATCGTCAAACCGAGAACTGGATTTATAACTCGTATCATAAACAATGTAAGAACTTGTCTACTCTCACGGGGGACTTACGGCCATATTATGTTGAAACAGCAGTTTTCGTGCGATCACCGAAGTTAAGCAACATCGAGCTTGGTCAGTACTTAGATGGGAATACCAGGTGGTGTAAGCTTGGGTAACGGTTCGGAATTCTTAATCGGAGAGCTGAGTTCCCGTTATTGTCTGGCTCGTTATATTCACTTACGTGCAAATACCCTTGGCAAAGGCATGGATCCATTTCTCCCCCATCTATGGGTTAATTAGTGGGACTTGTATCAGTAAATAATTATTATCTCCAAAACAATCTAAAAAAATATTTTGTCTTTAAATAACATCTAAAAAAATATTTTCTGTCTTTAAATAACATGCAAAAGGTTGATAAACCGTATAAACACAAAATCATTAAAAAGCAGAACTCTCAAGGGGCATGGAAAAGTACAGAATAACAATCCTGAAAACACGACATAAATAAATATCCACAATAAATTTCTTTTCCAGAAGGGTAAGAGTTGTTTGAAAAGACTTTCGGGTTTGTCATTAGAGAACCATATGAGCGGGCATCAGCAGCTGCTATATAGTTACAGTAATCGAGTGTCAGCCATTGTATTCAGTCAGTTATATGCTATGCGTGATACACGCTTAGGCGATCTTGTATCTTTCGATACGTGGCTGACGAGGCAGATTTTTTTTCCGCAGAAGGTTGACATTTCTTTCTGAGGTAGACCAGTTCACATCCAAAACTATAGAACTCGGTCTGTCCTGTTATTTAACCATAGCTGGAGGGAAAAGAAGAGGATTTATACCTTTTAGGGTATTAGCACGTAAGTGAATGGATTCGACTTGAATTCGAACTCGGCTCTCCGATTCCTTAATACGAGCCGCTAAATTATTATTATTTTTTTTTTAAGTTAAGATAGATTTAAGAAATTATGACAGGTTTTGGGAAGTGCAGAAACTAAATGAATGAAACGACCTTCCTGTTGGCTTCACTATAAATTTGACAAGTTTCTCTGTCAAAAGACGCGTAAAATGCGTCTTTTATTCTCCAAGCACAACTTGTTAAAAACTCTGAATACCAATATTTTATTTATTTAAAGATATATCAAGGAAAACAAGAATTATGGCTGTTGGTTGATTTGTGATGGAAGGACAATTATATATATATATGTAGCTATCATACCAACTATTCAATGAGAACAATTCTTAATACAACTATTGGTATTAAAATTATTACTATCCAAAGTTTAAAAGAGGGTGTTGTATTAAACTGTGGATATAGTTATCTCCCTTTCTATGGAACAGTAAAAATATTTCTCACGCTTCTTCAGGGAATAAGGAGATAAACTTATTCACTCAGCTATTAGAGTTTCATAAGAATTTTGTCTTCAGTCCATCTTTGAGTGAACTTAAGTGTCAATGTTTCAGGATTCATGTCTCCAGTTCGCCTTTGAATTGGGAAATATAAAAATTTTATAAATGATTTTAGATATCCATAAAAGTAGTCCTTGAAGATTTGACCACCCATGTGGCTTTGAGGTGGTCCAAAATCTTTTGGAAGACAAGTGGATAGAGTGGATGGGACCCCAGGATTATCAATATAAGCAGACAGAGGTATTTGCCTTCTCCAGCTTGGTAATTTATGTTTTAGTATCAGTTGTTGTGAAAAATTAATCTTATCTTCGTTTTATATTGCCGACGATTTTGTTTCTGAAAAAGTGTCAGCCAAAAGGCGCCTAAATTCTTAAATCTTAAATCTGATACTTTTGTATCTATTTTAATTATAATATTATGATCCTTGTCTTTAAAATTATATATATATGTGTATGTGTGTGTGTGTGTGTGTGTGTCTGGCTATATTAATTTATTTTGTTTAAATGTCATTTTTGATGGATACTCATAATCGAGTAGAAGCTTTTTTTTTAATTAAACAGTATTGTTTTTGTCTGTCTATATTTCCGAGATGAGGTATTATGTACATTATTTACATTATTCGAACTATTGTCCTCATCATTGTCGCCATATTTATTACAACGTTTCGGACGTTGTACGCTCCGGCCTTCTTCAGGTGGTTGGAATGTCGAACTGAACCCTTTATTTCGCTGACTGTTAGATCGGCCGAAACGTTGTAATAATTATGGCGACAAAGATGAGGAAAATAGTCCGAATAATGTAAATAAGTATTCATTTTTGTCCAACTACATCTACTGGCCATTTCCTAAAAATAAATTGTCTTTGTTTAAGTTAGGATAAGATAAAATTAGATATCCATGTTTCGAAAATTATGCGGACTTTGTTTAACCTGAAGTCCCACGTGGCCAAGCGTTCAGGCACATCAGAAGCAGGTTTGAATCCTGCTGGAGATCGCATATTTTTCTGACAAGATTTCTCAAATATTCAGGCCGGTAGATGCAACTGGATAAAAATAGTGTTTAATTAAAAACACAGCTTCTACTCGAATATGAGTATCTATCAAAATTAAATATAACAATACGTCGGATTTAATCCATCTCCGCTCTTTCACTCTCTCTCGCTCTTTTATATATATATATATATATATATATATATATATATATATATATATAGATATAGAGAGAGAGAGAGAGAGAGAGAGAATTTAGGAAATAAAGTTGACTCCTGTACCGCGCCAGGAAATTTTTCTCCCTGGAATCGATCCTCCAGATCTACAAATCAACAATTCGCCCTTGCACGGAGTATTGCTGCCATATGGTCTGGAGCCCCTTCTGTTTGCCTCGGGGTTCTTGATAGGCTCCAGAGGCGGATATGCAATATAATTGGCCCTGATCTGGCATCTCGTCTCCAGTCACTTTCTCACAGACGCGCCGTCGCCTCTCTCTGTCTTTTTTACAAATACTTTCATGTTAATTGCTCCGAGGAGCTGCATTCGCTGGTTCCCAGACTTCATGAGTTCAAGCGCCCTACGAGGCTGGCATCCCGCTCTCACCCTTTCACTGTCGAAACTATTAAATATAGCTGTCTCTTCTACTCCAATAGTTTCATGTCTCGCACCTCTCGCCTGTGGAACTCCCTTTCCTATTCCAGTTTCCCTGAGAGCTGTAATCTCCAACTATTCAAATGTAATGTCAATCGACATCTCCAGTTGTCTTGATCTATCCATTACCCTTCTCCTCATCCATTCCTCTATCACTCCTATCTGATCTTGCTCCAAATTTTCTGTAACCCCTTGCGTCCTAGTGACTTCCCGCCTAGCTTGGGGTGAAAAAAAAAAAAAAAAAAAACTGTTACTACAAATAATGTAATTTAAATTCTTTTACTCTCACACAAAACATCCACAATCGCCAAACATCACGCAAAACATCAGACAATCACTAAACATAGATATAAATGCCTACTAGACGCGCGTGCGTGCGCGCGCACACATACAATATCTTACTTATTATAAAACGCAGATTGTGTGTGTGTGTGTGTGTGTCTGTACGTTTATATATTGGATCGGATTTCCCACATTTTTCAACCGATTTCAACAAAACTTCACAGGACTGCGTAAAATTACCTTGCGGTGGTTCTGACAGCGCCAAAATTTGGAAAAACACAATTGTTTTTGCACGAAATCAATTTGAAAACACGATAAAACACGTTTCTGTCGCCAGAATGAAAGGGGGACAACTCATATCAAGTTATACTTATTATAAAACCCAGGTTCTTTGTGTGTGTGTGTGTGTGTTCGTTTATATATGGGATCGGATTTCCTACATTTTTCAACCGATTTCAACAAAACTTCACTTTTTTTGGCAGGTAGTGTTTCTTATTGTCTTGCACACTTTTTCCTTTATTTTTACATTCAGAATGCTTTAAAAATTCTATTTACAAGACAATTGTATTTACAAGACAATTCTATTCAATCGATAGACTCATAACGATTGAAAACAATGATTTTGTTTGAGTTTGGGTTTGACCAATTAAAAAAAAAAAAAAAAAAAAAAAAAAACTAATTAAGACATGCGTATCCGTCAACCTTAAACAATAATCTTTGTCAATTTTATTTTTCAGTCTTTATGATGGTCGATACTTGATCTATCTCTTACTGTTACATCTCCGGGCAACGCCGGGCTCTACTGCTAGTCAATTATAATACACAAAGCAATATACAGTATAATAGCGCATAGACAAACTAGAATTAGGATACACAGACAGGTTAATTATATACACGAACACTGTTTGACAAGCCAGATGCAGAGGAGGTTGCTTAACTGATGAAAAACAAGTAACACAAAATTAAAGATACTAGAATTTTCTTTTCCCGCCTCAATATTTCATTCTCAGATGAAGCTTTAATAAAACCGAAGCATTCATTAGAGGCACAGTTTATGTTGTTTTTTTTAAACCAATTCGCCCCATGCAAAGTGACAATGCCACCAAGACGCAAGTGGATACTGGGAGTGAAATAGAATGAAAAGATTTTAAAAGGAAACGGAAACCCGATCCTAAACAGTAAACAAGGGATAAAGCTCTACTCCTGTTCAAAAAGCCGAGGAGGAAGGTGAATCCGACGATAGGCGAACCTATCTACTCCTATTGAGGAGAAAAACAATTAGTAAATAAAATTTCAGAGTTCAGACGGAGACAGAAATCTTGAGTTGAACTTTAGAAGGAACCAAAATCCCTATTCTAAACCAGAAACAAAGGATAAATCTCTACTCCTGGGTGGAGTGTGAACCGGACGATAGGCTAACCTATCTACTCCGGTTGAAATGAAAAAATTGTTGAAGTTTCGCTCCCTTCACGCAAGCATTATGAAAACGTAATTAAAAAAAAAATCTATAATGGCAACACTGCTGCTTAACATACTGTGGCCAAATTAAAAAAAAATAACAGCTAATAAAAATTAAAAATTTATTCGTGAACAAATCAATGAGATTTGTCCAGAGGAAATATATTAAAATGACGTGCCAAAAGTCATGGGATAACAGTATATAAATGTAATGGTTGGTGGCGCCAACATACTTCGATGTCATGGAAACGCCTACACCCTAGTGAATACCGGCGAAGCTCCTCACGGGAATACTTGAGTTATCAGTGTTCGAAAAATGCTTAATAGTGAGTGTCAGACGGGTGGGATATACATTACATGTGTACCCGGAATACCTGATGGGAGGCGTTAGCACACACCGTAGACTGCAGTGATTGATCTTTACAGATAGAGGCATCTGGCTGAAAATATCTGCGGTAACAGACTAGCGATATTGGCTCAAATAACATCCAAATTTAGTGCAGGACGTATCAGATACATATAAAACAGGTCAGTTCAGCGTTCTTTAGCTTCTATGGGACGCTTGAACAGAAGAACCATCAAGGTGTTCCTGTTAACCGTATGATATCTGAAACTGAGGCTTACCTTGGCATATGACGTTGCTGTTTGCTCCGATGAGTCATAGCTCCAGTTGTTTCGAATTGATGTTAGGGTAGATGTGTTTCATAGATTCTTCCTCATTCCCCCAGGCCATGAACCTCAATTTTCAACAAGGCATCGTGTAAGTTGCTTGTATTTCCGTAACTGTGTTAGATATATTTACGTGTCACGGACTGGATCCGCTTAAACGCGTTTCCGTGACTGATGACCACCACGTTGCACTGTTTCGTGACCATCTGCACTCGTTCATTGACTTCAACTGACGTGGTGTGATGGTTAGCATTCTAATCCCGTTAGATCAATCGCAACTGAGTAGCGAGTTCGATCTTCACTGTGTGCTCAACACTTTTGGCCTTGTGCCACCTCTAATTTCTATGCTAACTGTTTCTTCTCTCGCACTTCTCGTTTGTGGAATTATCTTCTGTACTGTACTGTACTGATGCGGCATTCACCCTGGGCGGATTGAGCCGGCTTCTTCCTGTTATGAGAAGAAGATTCTTGGGATAAATTACAGAAGTAGGGTACCCAGGCCTACTCGGATAACGTTCTTGCTTGCCGCGGGATTCCCACAGACGCAGAGACAGGAACGACCAGAAGCCGCCGGTTACCGATGCAGACGCTCCTTGGATTTTCACCAGAGCCCTTGTTAGCCGGCGTGTGTGTCAGACCTGTCCGCCTTGGGTGGCCCTACCAGGAACGAAGTTCCGGGCGGCATAGCTCTGACACTACCGTTTACACCCCCCACCGACTGTGAGGTAAGGGTTGGATATTATCTTCTGGCTCCATGCTTTCTAGCCAACATCTATTTTCAAAAATTTAAATGCATTGTCAATCGTTATCTTCTGTCTTCTTGATTACTTTTATTGTTCCCGCTCTTTAATGTTTGATTTTTTTTTCTTATTCTTTCGTGCTCAGTAACTACTTGTATCTTAGTGGCTTTCTTGCCTTGCTTGTGGTGAGATTATTAAAAAATATCATTTTATTGTAGAAAACGATGACTGATGCATACATTTTCAAAGGCGAATGTCTGCTCGCAGAGGTCAAGAGTTCAACACAATTCGTATAAAATTATTGAGTCTATTCAAAGGACGTTATGAGACATTTTAAGTAAATAACGCGTTAAGCTTAATTAAAAATACAATTTTAAAAAATATCTTTGTATTTCTCAAATTTTCGATTGAGTTCTACATGCAAATCAAATTTGTGGGCCATATCACGTTGAAACATCGATTCCCATACGATTATCGGAGTTAAGCAACTTCAAGGCTGGTCAGTACCTAGATAGGTAACCGCTTGGAAATACCAGGTACGACAAGCTTGGATGTGCAGGTGGTGTAATTGATAATGGTTCGGAATTGTTACTCGGAGAGCCGAGTTTCAATTCCGGTTCGGTTCGTTACATTCACTTACGCTCAAATACCTTGGGAAAGGTTTGAATACACCGCTTCTCCCCCCAGCTATGGGTTAATTAGTAAGACTTGCATCACTAAATGATTATTGTCCCAAGAAAAACATTCTTATAATCTAAAAAATATTTTCTGGCTTTAAATAACCTAAAAGGGTTGATAAACCGTAGAAAATGACTCAATCAAATTAAATCAAAATTGTGGAGGAACTGTCCAAAATTCATCGGCTGACTTTAACAAAACTTGTTCAAATTATTTTTGATTTTAAATACGAACATTTCAGAGTGTTTGGGTGTCAATCTGAGGACAGTACAAAGGATTCGGAAAGAGTTGGATGTTATATCCAGTCAACATCATGGCGTTTGGAATGGTCACTAGTGATGTTGATGTTGTACCTCCATTCATCTTCCCGTAGGGACTAAGACTCAATACGGAGGCCTACATCAAGTGTCCTGGGTCAAGAGGGTGGCTCATGGATGACACTATGTTTGGCAACAAGACTTTGCACCATGCCACACAAGCAGGAGAACCCAATCATGGCTGTTAGACAATTTCTGAGACGGCATCACCCCTTACATCCGGCCACCTAACTCCCCAAATTGCAACCCCATTGATTATTATGCGTGGGGCGTAGGTGAGCGAGAGAGCAACAAAACTCTTTGTAACACCAAAGATGAACTGAAGGCAAGGATTATGGCAACATTCACCAACTTAAACAAGGAGATCGCCTACAAGAGTTGCAGGAGATTCCAAAGTCGTTTTGAATCTGTACTTGAAGCCAATTGAATAAGTACTCTAGTATTTCAAGATATTTTTGTGTAATTTTCGTAAACATATCTGTTAAAATGAGATGTCTGTGTTATTTTAATTTTTGCGTAATTTCAACGACAATTTATCATTCGCACACTTTTTTATATATATATATATATATATTTTATATATATATATATATATATATATATCTTACTTATTATAAAACGCAGATTGTGTGTGTGTGTGTGTGTGTGTGTGTCTTTACGTTTATATATTGGATCGGATTTCCTAAATTTTTCAACCGATTTCAACAAAACTTCACAGGACTGCGTAAAATTAACTTGCGGTGGTTCTGACAGCGCCAAAATTTGGAAAAACACAATTGTTTTTGCACGAAATCAATTTGAAAAGACGATAAAACACGATTCTGTCGCCAGAATGAAAGGGGGACAACTCATATCGAGTTATTATAAAACCCAGGTTCTTTGTGTGTGTGTGTGTGTGTGTTCGTGGGATCGGATTTCCTACATTTTTCAACCGATTTCAACAAAACTTCACTTTTCTTTTTGGCAGGTGGTGTTTCTTATTGTCTTGCACACTTTTTTCTTTATTTTTACATTCAGAATGATTTAAAAATTCCATTTACAAGACAATTGTTTATAATAAAATTCTATTCTAAAGAACTGGGTACGATGGATAATTGGGGATATATATACTGAGTGCGATGGATAACCTGTGGATCATCAGACAATAACAGGTAGAATCCAATGAATATGGATTTTACCTGAGGAACATTTCACAGACAGAAACCTTTCGTCGTAAATACCTTGTCTTTGTATGTGGACATATCATTGTTTTTATGAACTTACTGAATTTGAGCGCTCTTTCCGTAAAAATATTCATTGAATCTATATTATTAACGAAAATTTAGGAATAACCAATTTTGAAATTTACGCTTCGCTTGAGGATGAAACAGGGCTTGTTACTTTGATTCAATTTAATTTTAATAATTATATTGATGGTTTCGGCTCTCGTTTTTGAAACATGAGAACTCTTATGTAGCGAAGGAATCGTATTTTTTTTAAAAAATAATTATAATTTAAGCTCTACTTCTGTTTTTTAAAAATAAAAACAAAAATACTAAAGAACTCCGGAATATTTTTCTTTCCTATTTTTCTACATACCACACACACACACACACACACACACACACACACACACACACACACACACACACACACACATATATATATATATATATTTCAAACTCACTTTATTTTTTTTTACGCAATTCACCCCAAGCAAGGCGGGAGTGCCACTAGGACGCAATGGGTTACAGAGAGTAGAGAACAAGAGTAAAGAGGCGTGTTTGAGAAAAGTATACAGAGAAGGACGAGGAACAAGATCAAGGTATCAGAAGATGTCGATTGACATTACGCTTGAATACTTGAATATTACCCTCATCGGGGAAGCAAGTAAGAGGAAGGGAGTTCCACAGACAGGAAGTGCGGGAGAAGAAGCTGTTTGAGTAGAAAAGACGGTTACATTTAACCATCTCGACAGTGAAAGGATGGAACCGAGATGTTAGCCTGGTAGCTCGTTTAAATTCATGCAGTCCGGGAACCAGCGAAAGTAGCTCGTCGGAACAGCTGCCGTGAAAATACTTGTAGAAGAGACAGAGGGAGGCCACTGTACGTCTGTGGGATAAAAATTGTAGACTAGATGCCAGATTAGGACCTATCATCTTGCATATTCGTCTCTGGATTTTGTCAAGGACCTCGTGACGTACAGCGGGAGCACCAGACTATATATGGCAGTAATATTCCATGCAAGGACGGATGATTGATTGATAGATTTGAAGGATGGACTCAGACGAGAAAAACTTTAATGTTACATATATTTGTTGGAATGTTTGTGTACCCTGGTGTACTAGTGAGTCATTTTATAGTTCACCAATAGAAGTGTTAACCAATCAGAAGGCTCAAAATATTCAATGCGACGTGTATAAAGGCGGCCATGTTTTTCCCGAATATGCACTGCCAGCCTTTGATAACCCAGACGAGGCTCCGCCGAAGGGCAGAGTCTCGTTCGTGGAGGTTGACTGCCCCTGAACCCGTTTTATACGCATTCGAATAGGGAATATCTTTGGCCGAGCCTGCGCGCTCGGAGATCCCATGTTAATCCCGGCCTTGTGCCACATGTAACCCTCGTGTTGGCGTTTCTAAATACCACTGCCAGCCTTTGATATCGAAGACTGAAGAATTACTGAACAGCTGCTGGTGGTATTGGCGATATAGTCATATTCAGTAGAGTGTCTGCCTCGTGAGTATTAATCTTTAACGTTGTTTCATTGAACAGATTACCTACTGCGCTGACTATGGTGAACATGGTCAACAATATTCATTTAAATTAATTGGTTTTGGACTTGATTTCAACACTGACCCCTCCTTTCGTGTGTCAAGAGAAAACATTAGCGTTCAGGCCCTGGACGTCTGGTTTTGTTAAATCCAGATGTTGTTGGGGTAAACATCCACTAGTAAGAAATGAAGTTCGTCAGTTGTAAGTTGGTAATGAATATCACAAACCCAATAACTTCAAATCGCTTGTAGGTTTAAATTAGTTAAGTAGACTGGTGAGCGAGTTCCATCCCAGAGATCTTTTGTGAGTAAAGCTGTTTGATTTTTGACATGTCAACCCTTGTCGAGTTATTTAATGTAGAAATTTGTATGCGGCAGTGAGGATCATTATTCATTAGTAATGGCAATGTAATCTAATCTTGTTAACCATTACCCTACGCCTTGGAGCCCAGATTCTCGGTTGACGAAATTTATTAAAGGATTTATTAAACTCATTCCAAACGACAATAAAGTGCACCCCTTCTATATTTTGGTCAGTGTTATATGCAATTTCGTAATTTGTTTATGATACATTATTATTATGTAGGATTATCCCGCTTATCTGGCAAAGTAATGCTAACGACCTGTAGATGGCGTTATCAAAAGCAGTATATAAAAATAGGCGTAAAATCACATCCTATTTTTCTCTTTTCTCCACAGATTGTTTTAGAGAGAGGGGGTGATTCATGTTCCTTCAGGGGGGGTACTTTTCAGCCTCTAGTGAACACAACACACAAAGAAAGCATCTTCGTTGTCCTCTTTTGCGTTATTTCTGTTTAGTTCTCTCGGGTATTAATCCATATTATAGTTAAATGTACATAATTATTTGTATATTCATGCATATATTTTAATGTTTGAAAAAGTTCAATCAACTCCCGTATCAACTAATATTATTACCATATTTTTCTTACTAAACAGATACCTGGAGCGATTGCTATTATCTCAACAATTATATCATTGACGAATCGAGAGAGATTTCCAAGCTTGTACAAAATGATTGACGAGACGAGAGATTTCCTAGCCTGTCCGAAATCATTGACGAGTCGAGAGATTTCTAGGCTTGTCCAAAAATCATTGACGACTCGAGAGATTTCTAAGCTTGTCCAAAATCATTGACGAGTCGAGAGATTTCTAAGCTTGTCCAAAATCATTGACGAGTCGAGAGATTTCCAAGCTTGTCCAAAATCATTGACGAATCGAATGATTTCCAAGCTTGTCCAAAATCAGTGACAAGTTGTGTGATTTCCAAGTTTCTCTAAAATCATTAACAAGTCGACAGATTTTCAAGCTTGTTCAAAATGATTGACGAGTCGAGAGATTTCCAAGTTTGTCCAAAATCAGTAACAAGTCGTGTGATTTCCAAGTTTATCTAAAATCATTGACAATTCGAGAATTCTCCAAGCCCGTCTAAAATCATTGATGAATCGCGGTGAATCATGACGCTCCAATGATTTCTTTTCTTTATTATCTGTGAATGGCCATGGATTTTTGGAGAAACATAGAATAGTTTCCCGTTTCATTCTATACAGTTCTGAATTCTGATTAGTCCTTCTTGACTGGTTGCCACCCAAGACGTTATAGACGGTTACTTAACGCATACCTAGTGAGGAGAAGCAATTATTTATCTTCTTTATGTACCCTGTCCACTCAGTACGTAGGTGATCATGGCTCTCCACAACTTCCTGTCCTTTGTAGCTCTTAATAAACTTTGTCGTTCTGTTATTTTTCTTAAACCCTGTTCCACCATCCATTTACTCAAGCTCAATAAGTATGTTATGCGTTGTTTCTCTCTTACCTTCATCTGTCCTGTGAGTATCAGATTCTCCAAGCCCTCTTTCCTCATTATGTGCCCCAGAAACCTCAACTGTTTCTTCCTGATGTTAAGTATTAGTTTCCTTTTTGTTTTCATTTTCTCCAAAACTTCATTGTTACTCACATATTCGGTCCATGTGACCTAGAAAGTTCAACTGTGTAATCCTGATATTAAGTATAAGTTTCCTTCTTGTTTCTCCAAAACTTCGCCATTGCTCACATGTTCAATCCATGGTATCCTCAGCATTCTTCTGTAGAACGACATTTCTATTGTTTCAAGTCTCTTCTTCATCTTTGAGAAAATTGTCCAGCACTAACAGCTATACATGAGGACAGGTATCATGTAGCAGTTTAATACTCTTTTCCTTGTTTCTAGCGAAACTTTTCCTATTTCTTAGTCTTCTGCTTTTAGAATGTTTCCTTATCTATCCCAATAAGTCTTCGGATCTTAGTGTCGCATTTTCTGTCCTCTGTTAAAACACTTCCCAAATATTTAAATTTCCGCACATGTTTGATTTTGGTACCTCCAATTTGCAATTTGCACTTTGTCCTTGTCTTTCTGATAACAGCCATGCAATCTATCTTCTTGCAGTTGATGTTTAATCTTTTCTTCTTGATTTCCTTAACTACCTTCTGTAGGAGTTTTTGTAGCTTTCTTTCTATGTCTGTTATTAGCATTGTGTCATCTGCATATCTTATGTTGTCAGTGGTGTGCAGATCTCTGGTAGCACCCGGGGCAAGGATTGTGACTGGTGTCCCCTACCTCACAAAAAATCACCACAGTATACTTAGTTTATTTTCTATTGGACAGATTCATTGTTCACAAAGGTTTATCACAATGGAATGTTTAAATAAAAAAAATATTAACACATTATACAAATTCAGCAAATTTTATTTATTTATTAGTTTAATACTCTTTTCCTTGTTTCTAGGGAAATTTTCCAAATTTCTGTGTACTCTGCTTTTGGAATGTTTTCTTGTCTATCCCAATATGCCTTTGGATTCACACCTTCCGCTCTCTGTTAAAACACTTCCCTGATATTTAAATTTCCTCACGTTCGATTTTGGTATCTCTGATTTGTAATTCGCACTTTGGACTCATACATTTCTCAAAATTTAAATGTAATAGTCTCGGCATAAAACTTAGCTCAACCCATCGTATAGTTTTTCAGAGGTTTGTTTTTTGGGGGATGATTACTACTCCATGACGGATATCTGAAGAACACAACTGTTACGACTAATCGACCATGGTGAGATTCGAACCCGTTTCTCATAACAAGAACGCTGTTACTCTTACCATTTGGCCACGTATCCACTTCTCTTTGCCCGTATAGAAAAGAAATATATTTGAACTTAGCTTGGAATCCTTTTGCAGCGCTCAAGAAACGTGACCTTGTGTTATCATACGTTCGAATCTTGGAATAACTGACAAAAGATATTACAGCCCTCTTAATTAAAAAAAGATTGTGCAGGAAAAATCCTGACCGTAAGTAGTGTGTCAGTGAATGAGTATAAATTCACGGGAATGATTATTTGTTTTCCCACGAGGGGATGGGTCGAAATTCTGTTGATATCTGTACGTTTATCGGCTACAAAGGTCTTCCATACTCCCGGTGAACGTCGGCCGATGCAAAGGGACGTGGCGGGACGTTATGACACCGCATGGTTCGTCTTAACTGGTTTGTGTGTTTGTTTCAAAAGACGGTGGGGCTGGGGAGTCGTTTGGTATCGTCATCTGGACTTTTGTTTTTTACGACAGCTGCAAGTTCAGTGTGGGCGGGCTGTGACAGTGGCAGGAGAGATCGGATTGGCAGCTAGATAGAGGGAGAGAGAGAAAGAGACGGATGGAGGGTGTCTAAGAGTAAATGAAGAGAGATAGCGCGAGAGAAGCCGTAGTAAGAAAGAAATAAGTAGTTATAGAGAGGGAGAGGGAAATGAGAGAGAGAGAGAGAGAGAAATGAG
>CAHIKZ030001802.1:3980000-4065000 GCA_903632075.3 Acanthosepion pharaonis
TATATATATATATATAAATATATTTCATTTAAGACGACAGACAAGTTACTACGATTAAGCTTTCTATTTAATTCTTCTTGTGTTCGGACAAGTGTTTTCTTGTTTGAACATATGGACATTTTCTACACACACTGTGTCCAAGAAAGAAAACATTTGTTTGAAAAAAAAAAAATAAAAAGCTAAATCCTAGTACCATGCCTGTCGTCTTTAATGAAATATGTATAAATGAAGATTTACTGCCTAAATATACAATATATATATATATATATATATATATATATGTGTGTGTGTGTGTGTGTGTGCGCGCATGTGTGTATATATATATATATTTTTTTTTAAGCATTTCACCCCAAGCAAGGCGGGAAGCCACTAGGATGCAAGGGGTTACAGAAAGTTTAGAGCAAGATCAGATAGAAGTGATAGAAGAAAGGATGAGGGTAGTGGATAGATCAAGGCAACTGGAGATGTCGATTGACATTACACTTGAATAGAAAGAAATATAGTCTTAAGGTGTGCTATATTTATGGGATAAAGTGCTCAATATCAGAAAGAGAGCGCATGTAAATATAAATATAAAAGTGAACATTGAAGTCAACACTCAGAGGCGACAGACTGTTTCATGCTAGGCGCAATCGTCAGGCCGGACGATTGCGTCCAGCATGAAACAGCCTATTGACTCTTGAGTGTTGATTTAAATGTTCATTTTATATATATATATATATATATATATATATATATATATATAAATATAAAAGCAATATGTAAAATGAACTTATATATATATATATATATATATATATATATGAGGGTATACGATGAGTTAATTTAATACTTCAAACGTTATTTTTTTGAAATCAACGTCCCTTTTCATTTTAAACAGTACGTATTATGCCTATTGGTCTGCGCACCCAAGAAAATACTGGAAATGAGCTCTCCAGCATCACACAAAATTTTTTCACTTTCTTATTAATTTTCCTAATATATATATATATATATATAACGAGAGCTGAAACAATCAATATAATTATTAAAATTAAATTGAATTAAAGTAACTAGCCCTGTTTCATTGAGGATGAAACAGAGCTTGTTACTTCAATTCAATTTAATTTTAATAATTATATTGATGGTTTCGGCTCTCCTTTTTTGAAACATGAGAACTCTTATGTAGCGAAAGAATCATATTTTTAAAAAAAAAATAATAATCTAAGCTCTACTTCTGTATGGAGCAATTTAAAAAAAATAAAAATAAAAATACTAAAAAACCCTGGATTATTTACCTAACGTGTTCTTGCCTATTTTTCTATACACGCACACACACACACACACACACACACACACACACACGTATATATATATATATATATAGAGAGAGAGAGAGAGGAGAGAGAGAGATAGAGAAAGGGAGAGAGATAGAGATATATGTTTGTAGCTATAATAGACGGATGAAAGAAATTCGAGAAGGCAACAATAATAATATTTGTTGTATATTACTGGAACACTGGACCAGATGAGAAAAGATCGGGAAAAATCGGAATTTTCGGACACGGAAAATAATCTGATGTTAGACGTTTTTGGTAAAACTGCTTGCTTTGCGCATATATTATTCTACTGATGAAATCTCGTACTTTTTGGCTATTTTTCCGCCATGATGAGGGACTCTAAGGGTTCGTAGATGCATTTTTATGGAAACTGTATTTATTGAGTATGCGTTTCTATTTAAACCTAGAATATCAATAATAGCTAGAATCATAGCTAGCATCAAACACACAAAACACACACACAGAGGGAGGTCGGTCGGGAGAGAGCTAGCTATTAATATAAGTAAATTATATAAATTAACGTATATTAAAGAGTTTCTGCTTATAAAGTGCCTAATGTTTGACGAGATCAATAAATATTGAATTAGATATAATAACCTTCAATACTTATCGATATAGACGCCGAGTTTCGAAAGTTCCGATGAGCGATTGAGAAAATTACGAAACTTGGAGGCAGTATCGATAAATATTGAACATCATTACATCTAATCCAATAAAATATATATATATATATATATATATATATATATATGTATGTATAATTGTTATGAAGAACTTGGTAATCCGTATGGGTAATCCCAAGGAGGATGAAATCCTGAGAGCACCCATCAATTTTAATTTCATTTTTCGTTTCATTTCAATTTTGGAAGTGCTATCTGATGATCCGGCGTTCTTTAAAAGGGTTCTGGTGAAATAAATTATCATAATGGTACCTTAAAGTGGTCTGTTTTTCTTTAATATATATATATATATATATATATATGTGTGTGTGTGTGTGTGTGTGTGTGTGTATAACGAATTTGTGACTGGTAGGGATAATTCAAGGGGAATATTAATCCAGAGAGATCTCAATGTAAAATACAGAGCATATTATTATTATTATATTATTATTATTATTATTATTAATAATAATAATAATAATAATAATAATAATAATAATGAAGAAGAAGAAGAAGAAAACCTTAAAGATTACTTTTGGTTATAATTTATTTCGTGGATATCTCTATATATTCATCTCTTCAGACCTAAAACTTTTAATAAGTAACTCTCTGACCTCCTGTTCGAGATCAGAGTGTAGTATATGTTCTTCACTGTCGTATTACTATACATCGGTGTGGTTTATTGGTGGCGTGTTTTCACCTTTCAGTAATTTACAATAAGATATGCGTAGTTGCAAAGATTCGACCTTAGCGGTAGAGCCCCCCCCCACTGAAATAAAGCTGGAGGATTCCAATTCTAGCCTGACAGTGGCAGCTGGCATTCAGCACTCGTCTTGAAAAACGGGCTTTGTGAGCCATGCTAGTACCGTGTTGGGCGGGTAGGTAAATAGAGAGACAGATAGATTTGGTGTCGCCTGGCCGCTAAGTCAAATCATTGATGGCGACGTCAATGTCACGCGTATTACCAGGATTGACTTCCCTCATGCTCGTCATATTTATTTATTTCAAACTCACACTTCTTATTTCAATAGTCGTAGACTATAACGATCTGAAAAACAATCATTGTTAGCCGCAAGCAAAAAACAAACAAACAAAAAATCAAAACAAAACAAAAACAAAAAAAAAACAAAACAAAAGTCAACGGACCAGACACAAGGGATGGTTGTCTTCTCAAAGGTTGCTCCATGATTTGAAAATCCATTGGGAGTCAATCTCACCCCAGATCTCAAGTAGAACTCATATATCCGATCTATTGCTAAAGATGATGGAATGATAGATGGGTGTTCTCATAAGGAGACTCGTTGCCTTGAACGTCTATTGAGACTCAAGCCCACCCGTGACCTCAAGTGGAACTCTCATATTTGATCTATTGTTAAATATGCTGAAATGATAGATGGGTGTTCTCTTAAGGTGTTTCCTTGTATTGAACGTCTATTGGGACTCAATCTCACCCCAGACCTCAAGTGGAACTCTTATATCCGATCTATTGCTAAAGATGATAAGAAATAGATGGGTGTTCTCTTAAGGAGTCTCCTTTGCCTTGAACGTCTATTGGGACTCAATCTCACCTCAGACCTCAAGTGGAACTCATATATCCGATCTACTGCTAAGGATGATGGAATGATAGATGGGTGTTCTCTTAAGGGGTCTAGTTTCCCTTGAACGTCTATTGGGACTCAATCTCACCCCAGACCTCAAGTGGAACTCATATATCCGCTCTATTGCTAAAGATGCTGGAAAAATGGTTGGTTCACGCTCTAGAAAGCACCTAACCCCACATGCTACATCCTATCTCTACAAGTGCCAGAACAGAAGAAAATTAGAATATTGCTGACATATCTTCGCTGGAACTGCACATTCTTTTTCTTTCTATGGCAGAATTCAAATGCTTTGTAGGCGATGACTTTCAATGCGTGGCTTTGTAGGCGATGACTTTCCAGTCTATAACCCTTTTTCATACTGACGTAACGTTACAAGCTACAATTTTCATGTAAATTCTCTGACGCGTTACATTCCTTCGTGTTATAAGTTCAGACCTTTACATCTAAGGCCCACCAGAGGGGCAAACCCTCCTTATTCTCTTCGCACTCTATCGGTAAGAAAGAAGTTCCATTCGAAGAGCTAATTTTCAAAGATCGCTGCTTTTAGGACGAACTCTCGCTTTGATGCTTCCTTGGCCACTGCCCGTCCTGGGTATGACGATAAACTACACCCGACAGCAATGTCTCTGATTGGGAGGTTTTGAGGAGCGTGGAACCACCCCTCAATTGATGTTGTTCTCAGGTCCACACTAACCTAGGGTGGTAGCACCTGATAGGGTCCCAACTATGGGTAAATAGTTAGCACCAAAATTGGTATCAGAATAATATGAAAGGATAAAAATAGATTTTTATAGTAAAAATACCAGCAATACATTTTTGAAAAAAAAATACCAGCAATGCATATGACTTTACAAAAATACGTCACTGAAACCTGAACTAGAAAACTGATTTCTTACAAAGAATATATATTCTATTCCAACGAACCTATTCTAAAGATCTTGTCGGCATTAAATAACCCATTGAGGTTGTGTTGTATTTCGTTTTTTCGAGATAACAGTGAGAAATAAATAAGGAAGACAAACTCGTAGGTAAGTAATAAAATAGAAAGTTTACTATACGAAGGTACACTTAGCAATTGACCTAATGCTAACACTGCTCAACTTTGCTTAATTTCACTTATTTATGTAAACAGACAATTCCATTCATTTATGTCCTATTTGACAGTCATAAGTAATTGTTCATTTTTGTTTATCAACTTTATTCTTCAAAAAAATAAAATACAATTGCATTTTATTCAATTATATATTCACCATTATTTGCAGGGACTTATTGCTACTTATCTGACAGCTCTTTGATAGCTTTTTCTAACACTTCAGTTACTATCAACTTTATTCTTTAAAAAAATAGTGCTATTACATTTTATTCAATTACGTATTCATCATTATTCGTAACAACTTGTTGCCACTTAACAGACAGTTTTTCAATACCTTTTGAATAAAATTCCGTAGATTTTGATGTAGAAAAGCTTTTGACAAATTCTTGAATATGGTTTTCATTAGGGAAAGTTCATGAGTTTTTATATAAAAATGAAGCTAATAGACCTTGTCGTTTGAATATGGTAACAGCATAGATTCAGGCACACAAATATTAGATTGAGTCATTGTTGTATCTCGTATTTTCGAGATAGCAAAGGGAAATAAATAAGGAAGACAAACTCGTAGGTAAGTAATGAAATAGAAGGTTTACTACACGAAGGTACACTTAGCAATTGACCTAATGCTAAATCGTCATTTACCCGAGCTCCCCACAGAGCGGGATGTGGCACAAGGACGATTTAACGTAGGTTTTTCTGAGCCCGTTGGCCCGGGCAAATATTCACCGTAGACCCTGTAATAACGGGGTCGGATTTGTCTCCCTTCCTAGACGCGACGCTGCCATTCGGTATAGCCTCGTCTTGGTTCCTCTCTGTTCGAAGGCAGAGAGTTCGACAAGCACCAAAAGCTTAGCGCGCGGCTAAGACCTTAATGCTATAACTCTCGTCACTTCCGCTTATTTACATAAACGGACGATTCCATTCATTTATGACAGGTTGATATGCCCACTGCAATCTTCATTTCTTCAAGTCCAAGGTCAGCCATTATCTATTCTCCATATGATCTACACTTCTTACGTCGATGAAACAAGCGCATTCGTTAACTATCTATTTTGAGTGGCACTTTCGCCTTGTATTGGGTGAACAATAAACAAAAGATCATTAAAATGAACAGGTCTCTTATAGTTTTTTTTGGATCTGTCAATTTTAATAAAAAAAGATTTATCTCACTAACTGCTATTCGACTAGTCAAAAGACAAAACAAAACAAAAGAAAGAAAAAATGGCAAAAAAAAAGAAAACAAAATAGAAAACAAAGAATAGATAAGACCGCCCTCCTAAAAATATAATAAATACAATGTTGTCTAAAAATTTTCCCACTCAGACCAACGAATCTTAATCTAAACCATTAATCTTAATCCAAAATCTTAATCTTAATCCAAACCATTAATCTTAATACAAAATCTTAATCTTAATCCAAAACATTAATCTTAATACAAAATCTTAATCTTAATCCAAACCATTAATCTTAATCCAAAATCTTAATCTTAATCCAAAACACTAATCTTAATCCAAAATCTTAATCTTAATCCAAACCATTAATCTTAATCCAAAATCTTAACCTTAATCCAAACTATTAAACACCAGTAGAAACTGTTACTTGGAGGGCAGCGGTTCTGACTCATTAACAAATCGAACATATTCCATCTTTATCAATTCTTATTTCAATTTCAAAATATTTTTTTTTCTCTTTTTCTTCCTTTATTTCTTTTCTTGATTTCCTTTCTATCTCTCTCTCTCCCCACTTTTCTGTCTCTGATTTCCCCTCTCTTATTCATCTCTTGCTCACTTTTTCTTTCTCTTACTCTCCAGCAACGCCCTTCTTTCTACTGCCGCCTTCTAATATCCTGCTCTATGTTAACAAAGGTTTACTATGGCCTACTGTCAGCTGTTTAACATCCGTAGATTGAAAATTCCCGTTTCTGACTAAAACTGAACCAAATGGCTGAACAGGTGACCTAGTGAATTGGAACTCTGCACTTTGCCCAATGAGCTATCACCGGAGACACATGCATTAACGATCCTAAGAGGGGCTGCAGGACTAATCGTCGGCGCAGCAAAAGGAGAGAGGCCAATGTAGTTAGCGTGACAAAACAATAAAAATAAGGAAACTAAAGGCCCCATGAGAAAAAAAAAAGCGTAAAAAAGAAGGGAAAATAAAAAAAAACAAACCCAGAACAAAAATGAAAGTGAAAGTAAAAGTGCCTTTGTCACGTGTTTAAGGATTGAACAGGAAAATTAATGCAATTAACAGCATTTAGAAAGTCTCCTGGCATCCAACTGTGAGAGAGAGAGAGAGAAGAGGTGAAGAGAAAGGAGAGCAAAATTGAGTGGGTGATGTGAAGAAGACGAGATTGAAAGAAACAATTGGAGGGTGGGAAGAGAGGCGGGGAGTTGAATACGCGGAAGACAATGACGATAGAAAAACATTTAAAAAGAATGAGAAGATCGTAGAAAAAAAAGAGAGAAAGCGAAACGTTAGAAAGGAGAAAAATAAAGAGAGGCAAACGGAAAGAGGAGAATAACAAGAGGGACGATGAGATAAGCGAGAAAAAAGAAGAAAGAAAGAAGGAAAGAAAGAAAGAAAGAAAGAAGGAAAGAAAGAAAGAAGGAAAGAGTAGAACAAGAAAAAGGAAGAAAGAAAGAACTAAGAAACAAGCGGAAGAAAAAAAAAAGAAAGACGAAGAGAACAGAGGAAATTTGAAAAAGATTCAGAAGAGGAATGAAAGAAGAAAAATTAAGAGGAGGAAAGACATAAAAAGAAAAGAAGAAAAAAAAAGAACAAAGAAAAGTGCGGTAGAAGACGGGAAATCAGAAATAGAGAGAAAGAAAGAATGATAGAAGAGAAAGAGAGGAAAGAGAGAAAGAAAGAAGGAAAGAAGAAAAAGATGCGGAAGAAGGGCGAAAGAAGAAAAAGAGAGGAAGAAGGAATGAAAGAACTCAAAGAGAGAAAGAAGGAATAAAGGAAGCAATAAAGAGGAAGAAAGAAAGAAAGAAGAAAAGAACGCGGAAGAAGGAAGAAAATGAGAGAAAGAAGGAATGAAAGAAGACAAGGAGAGAAAGAAAGAACAAAAGAAGAGAAAAAGCAAGAAAGAAGAAAAAGTGCAGAAGGAAGGAAGAAGAAGAAGAAAAGTGCAAAAGAAAGAAGGAAAGAAGAAAAAGAGAGAAAGAAGGTATGAATAAAGAGAGGGACAGAAAGAAAGAAAGATAAAATGAGAGAAAGAAAGAAGAACGGAAGAAGGAAGCAAAGAAGAAGAAGAAGAAGAAGAAGAAGAAGACGAAGAAGAAGAAGAAGAAGACGAAGAAGAAGAAGAAGAAGAAGAAGAAGACGAAGAAGAAGAAGAAGAAGAAGAAGAAGAAGAAGAAGAATTTGAGGTAAAATTAAAAGAAACCTGTGAGAAGAGAATAGAATGACAGAAAGAAAAAAAGAATAAAGAAAAGGATTTAAAAAAAAAGAGTAAATACGAGAGGGCGAGACAGATGGTAGGAGGAAAACAGGAGGAGGAGGAGAGGGAAGACAGTGAATGACAGAGAGAAGGAAAGAGAGAGAGAGAAGATCAAAGAGAGAGTGAAAGAGGAGAGTGAAAACAAGAGCGATTGAAAAGAGGAGGAGACGGTAGAGAGTGACATAAGAGAAAAGTATTTACAGGTTCGTGAAAGAGCGAAACAATTACCCCATCTTTTCTCCCAAAGCACCCCCCCACCAGAAAAAAAAAAACATACAAAAACACGGACAGACAAAAAAAGAAAAAAAGAAAAAGTAAACAAACAAATTCACATGGGTTTAGCGGAAGCTAATCTTGTAGACTGAGCAGCGAGTTCGATTCTCACTGGGTGCCTCGCATAGAATTCAACATTAAATAAACCCAACAACGTTTGACGTTTAAAATCAGCCAACCAACCACACCACCCACGAACTTTGTCTGCGGATATCGAGTTCAACAGGATTTTGCCGCCCAAAATATAATCTCTAATTGCAGGAGACACGTATCTCCAGGATCCCACTGCGCTAAAAGGAAAATGAAAGAAAGAAGGAATGAAAGAAGATAAGGAGAGAAAGAAAAAACAAAAGAAGAGAAAAAGCAAGGCTTATTCCTTGATACCTGTGGCATGACAAAAGGCAAGGAACAGGCAACTAGACAATTTTTGTATCTACTTAAACACGACTAACGCATTAAACTAAACCTCACGCAAGCTTTACATGTCAGATTACTGTTTTAATATTTGCTTGTCGCCAGAATTTCCCGCGCCTGGAATCCTTAGACTAAATCAATGTTTTAATCATTTAATATCACAGGTTACATAAACAATTAAATCATAATATATTTGCCAAAGTATTTAATTAATCAGCAATCTCGAAGTTCATATTCTTAACCTTTCGTTAGAACCGTGGCGTGATTGAACAACCAACAAAAGTTTTTCCTTAATATCTGGCAAGAAACAAGTTAAATTTTCATGATTAGTCAAGCCGCTTTCTGAACGCCTATGCCAAGTAGCACCAAAAGGTTTTTGGTTTTAGTCATATTATTTGTGCGAATTACAAAGACATGATCGTAATAATTGGAACAGAAACCCATTTAACTATTACAGTAATCTTGTTTATTGATTATGAAAAATAAAATAAATTAACAGTAACAGTAGGATCAGGCTGATCTTCAGTTGTTTATCATACCGAAAAGAAAATGAAAGCTATTTTTGCATATTTGAACTTTTATAACTAATACCAATTTTTACGGTGTACGGAAAATAAATTTAATGTTGTCTAAAAATTTTCACTCAGAGCAGTCAATCATTTTGTTATAACAGAACATTACCTATTCTATTGTAATAGACTCTCCCACACATAATAAGTAGTAGTAGTAGTAGTAGCGGTCGCCAGTGGGGCTCAGTGGAGTTGAGTGAGTCAGTCGATGTCGGACATTGAAGTATCAACCATCACAACTAGATTGCTGCGTCATTAACTCTTATTTCAAGTTCCTAACGTTTTGTACGTCGGACCCTTTTAGGACCGACTTAGCGAAATACAAGCCTCCACTGTGAAAACTACGCTACAATACATTTATGTGCCATGCACGATACACAATAAAGAGATCTAAGCAGATTATTTCCTGCAGTAGGTTGCCATTTCTTTCTGCGGTAGATCAGTTGCCATCCAAGGCTATAGAAACCTGGTCTGTCCTGCTATTTACCCATAGTTGTGGGAAGAAGTTTCATACCATTCCCAAGGGTATTAACACGTAAGTGAATGTAATGGATCGGACTGGATTATGAACACGGCTCTCCTATTTTTCAATCCGAGCTGCTATCCATTACTCCACCGTGCCTCCAAATTTTGATCAATCACTCAGTGCAACGTGTTCCATATTGACGGCAGTGAATGTTCTCAGCTCGGCTTTTTCCTCTCGACCGACGATCGCCAATCGTTTCGGTTTGGCAATGAAAGACTACAACGCAGAGAATGTTAACTTTTTTTTATTACTCAAGTCGACATATACTTTAACTATCTAGTGGGGGTCCCTGTCCCCACTGGGGAGCTGTTTCGGACACGAAAGAGAACACGTCTACGTCTCTTGACGAGTAAGAACCAACTAGCTGAAACCTTTCTCTTCCCACACTAAATCAGCTAATCAAAATCGATTTCCCTATTTTGGTTCACATCTGACGCCAGCTGTCAACCTCAGGAAGACGGAGCCGAGATACACTTCCTCTAAAAATAATAGTCTGTTAAAATATTCTTTAACAAACGAATCTTAATCCAAATCATTAATTTTAATCCAAAATCTTAATCTTAATCCAGACCATTAATCTTAATCCAAAATCTTAATCTTAATCCAAACCATTAATCTTAATCCAAAATCTTAATCTTAATCCAAACCATTAATCTTAATCCAAAATCTTAATCTTAATCCAAACTATTAAACACCAGTAGAAACCGTTACTTGGAGGGCAGCGGTTCTGACTCATTAACAAATCGAACATATTCCATCTTTATCAATTCTTATTTCAATTTCAAAATCTTTTTTTCTTTTTTTCTTCCTTTATTTCTTTTCTTGATTCCCTTTCTATCTCTCTCTCTCCCCACTTTTCTGTCTCTGATTTCCCCTCTCTTATTCATCTCTTGCTCATTTTGTGGGATAGACAATTATCCCATGCGATTTGGACAATTTTGCTGTTACACCCGGTATATTTGAATTTTTGAAATTAACAAATTAATTTTTTAATTTTGACCTTTAAATTCGATTTAAAAAAACCCCCAAAAAACCCTTTTTTGTTTTTCATTTTTATTAATCCTATAACAACCAAAACGAACACTCAAGACAATATATAACATATAATATAAAGGTAATATAATATACATATAATATAATATACATATAATATAAAGATAATATAATATAATATACATATAATATAAAGATAATATACATATAATATAATATACATATAATATAAAGATAATACACAACAATAAAATTAAAAACTAAATGATATATCTATAATATATTTAATATAGTGTTTGAAAAATCCTAGGGTAGTAAATGCAATTAATTATACCACTGGTACATTTTAATAAAAGTAAAGTAAGGTTTAATTACCAGAACATTTTTTGAAACGAAGAATTTTGGTACATTTCATTATGCTTTTATTGAAAATTATTTTAGTTGTTTTGCAGGGAGCAACATCTGCACGTACAGTAAATTCTTAATAACTATATGTAACTCTACTGGTACATATAGTAATAGGCAAGAAAACCGAAATATGGTACTTGTTGGTAAATGAAGTCCCATATCATACATGCAGAAAAGCAAATTCCAATACCTGTATATCAACAAAAACACACACAAAGCAAGAAGCAATATACCAGTCAAAGCATATATTTCTGTAAAATCTGGTAATTCTACAAAACAAGCAACAAAATATTCTGCAATTCCATAAATTTCTTAATTTTTTTGCCTGGGTGAATTTTTCAGGGATATTTTTATTGATATATTTGATCGCTTCCAGGGATCCTAGTTTCATAGCTAAGTTATATGTATGCATCGATTGCAGGTGAACCCGACTTTTTTCTTGGTCTTCATGTTCCTCTCATGCATGATACTGTTGTATTGGACGCAGGGTAAATTTTTGGAAAAAATCCGTGTCCAATAGCCTGGCTTTGGATAATAATTAATTTTACAAGGGTAAATAAGGAAGATTGTGCAGCGTCTATTTGCTAAATAGTGATAGCGAGTTTGTTTTGAAAATTGGCCATCAAAATTTTTGCTTTTGATAATAATGTATCTTGGAAGGACAAATAAATGTACGAATGGTTTTTTGCTTCATTTTCCTATGTGGATATTATCAGTTTGATTTGAAAATCAACATTTGAAACTCTGTCTTGAATACAAAACACTGGTCCACGTACACTGATCGAAATGATAGTCACGTGACGGATATTCAGACAATAAAGACGTACAAACTAATGTACTAATATACCAAATGTCGTGGGATAGATGCATACAGTTGTGTAGTAACAGATTCAAATCTTTAAGCACGGCGATGTGCAGCAATTCGACGTGGTATCTATTCGAGAAGTTGTCGGAAGACCTCTACAGATATATTGAACAATGCCGTTTCCATGGCTGTACACAAATCTGTAATATTTGTAGTTGCAGGATATTGTCTGTGAATACAGCGTCCCTAAAAATAGGCGTAAGAAGGAAGAAGGGAAAGAAAGAAAGAAAGGTTGAAGGAAGACAAAGAGAGAAAGAAGAAATGAAGAAGAAAAAAAAGAGAAGACGAAAGAAGAGAAGAAGAAAAACGAAAGGAAGAAGGAAAGAAGAAAAAATGAAGAAGATCGAAGGAAAAGAGAGAAAGAAGAAAGGAAAGAAGAGGAATAGAAAGAGAGAAAGAAAAAACGAAAGGAAGAAAGACAGAAATGAGAAAAAAGAGGGAAAGAAGAAAGGAAACAGAGAAAAGAGAGAAGGAAAATAGGGAAAAGAGAAAAGAAGGAGTAAAAGAATGAAGAAAAAGAGAGAAAGAAGAAATGAAAGAAAGAAAGAAAAAAAGAAAGAAGAAATGAAAGAAAGAAAAATAGAGAAAGAGCGAATAAAAAAGAAGGAAAAGAGAAGAAGAAAAGAAATGAAAGAAAAAAGGAAAAGAGAGAAAGAAGAAATGAAAGAAAGAAAAATAGAAAAGAAGGAATAAAAAAGAAGTAAGAGAGAAGAAGAAGGAAGGAAAAAAAGAAGGAAAAATGAGAAAGAAGAAATGAAAGAAAGAAAAATAGAGAAAAAAGGAATAAAAAGAAGGAAAACGGAAGGAGGAGGAATGAAAGAAAGAAGGAAAAGAAAGAAAGAAGAAAAAATCGAGAAAGAAGGAAAAAAAAAGAAGGAAAATAGAAAAAAAAGGAAAGAAAGAATGAAAGAAAAGAGAGAAAGAAGAAACGAAAGAAAGAAAAATCGATAAAGAAGGAATAAAAAAGAAGGAAAAGAGAAGAAGAAGAAATGAAAGAAAAAAGGAAAAGACATGAAAAAGAAATGAAAGAAAGAAGGAAAAGAGAGAAAGAAGAAATGAAAGAAAAAATAGAGAAAGAAGGAATAAAAAAGGAGGAAAAGAGAAGAAGAAGAAATGAAAGAAAGAAAAATAAAGAAGGAATAAAAAAGAAGTAAGAGAGAAGAAGAAGAAAGGAAAGAAAGAAGAAAAAGAGAGAAAGAAGAAATGAAAGAAAGAAAAATAGGGAAAGAAGAAACAAAAAGAAGAAAAAGAGAGAAAGAAGAAATGAAAGAAAGAAAAATAGAGAAAAAAAGAATAAAAAAGAAGGAAGAGAGAAGAAGAAGAAATGAAAGAAGAAGGAAAAGAAAGAAAGAAGAGATGAAAGAAAAAATAGAGAAAAAGGAATAAAAATGGAGGAAAAAGGAAGAAGAAATGAAAGAAAGAAAAATAGAGAAAGAAAGAATAAAAAAGAAGGAAGAGAGAAGAAGAAGAAATGAAAGAAGAAGGAAAAGAAAGAAAGAAGAAATGAAAGAAAAAATAGAGAAAAAAGAATAAAAAAGGAGGAAAAGAGAGAAAGAAAAAATGAAAAAAATAGAGAAAAAAGGAATAAAAAAGAAGGAAAAGAGAAGAAGAAGGCATGAAAGAAAGAAAAATAGAGAAAGAAGGAATAAAAAAGAAGGCAAAGAGAAGAAGAATAAATGAAAGAAAGAAGGAAAAGAGAGAAAGAAGAAATAAAAGAAAGAAAAATAGAGAAAGAAGGAATAAAAAAGAAGGAAAAGACAGAAAGAATAAATGAAAGAAAGAAGGAAAAGAGAGAAAGAAGAAATGAAAGAAAAAATAGAGAAAGAAAGAATAAAAAAAAAGGAAGAGAGAAGAAGTAGAAATGAAAGAAAGAAGGAAAAGAGAGGAAGAAGAAATGAAAGAAAGAAGGAAAAGAGAGGAAGAAGAAATGAAAGAAAGAAGGAAAAGAGAGGAAGAAGAAATGAAAGAAAGAAAAATAGAGAAAGACGGAATAAAAAAGAAGGAAAAGAGAGAAAGAAGAAATGAAAAAAAGACAAAGAGAGGATAACGAGAAATCCCATTAATTGTCAGTGTGTTTTCAAGTTTTCAAACCTAAAGATATTACATAACTATGTTTCTGAGCTTATCCATCTAGCTAATTCCTATTGCAGACGCCTGCTCAGGCATATTTGTGTTTCATCAACGGCAACAGAGCCAACCTTGTTGTCTATACTTCAACTATGCTGAGCGGAACTTAGCTATATTTCAAGTATGTACGTCACTAGCGACACATCTGGTTTTGAAATCAGAGTTGTCCTTCTATACTGGTTGTCAACCACGGTTGGAGAATCATGCCTGACTTGCTATTTAACCCACGGATGGGGGGTAAGAAGAGGTAGCCTTTCGCAAGGGTATTTATGCGAAAATGAATCTAGCGATCTCGATCGTAATTCGAACTCAGCTCGCCGATTTCTCGCTTTGGTCGATTACACCACCTGCACACCCAAATCTCTCCACCAGCAAATTCTTCCTCAGTAAATTTCTTCCCGAGGCAATAATCGAAAACTTCTGTCAGTGGAACATTTTATGTGCCACTATTTTCGGCTTCTATCGGCAATTAGTCTAACTTCTATTAAAACGAATATTTTTGTTATAATAGCACTTTGAAATCCATTTTTGAGACTTTGCTGTAGAACAGTAGTAAGAGAATTAGTCATTTAAATGAATGTCAATTTACGTCATTAAAAAAAAATTGCGTAAAAAGTAAAAAAAAAATCAGTTTAATTTGGTTCAAGTCAAATTTGAAATTCGCCATAACACTTTTAAACAATTCTAATTTAGATAAAATCTAAATTAGCCAAAAGGTTTTAATTTTAACTTTCTAATTTGGAAATTTATATATTTTTCCTAGCCCCATGTGCTTGGTAGTGGAAGCATATCTATGAATGTAAATTATATTGCAGTGAATGTTGGACAATCTCCTCATAGATGAAGAGACTTTGGTGGAAGCAGAAATATGGTTCTACAGAAGGATTGTGCGGATACCGTGGGCCAAACGTGTGAGCAACGACGAAATTTTAGAGAAAATGGAAACAAAAAGGATATTTATACTAAAAATAAAAAACGCATAATGAGGAAAGAAAGCTTGGAAAATTTGATACACACAAGGCATGTTGACGGCAAGAGGGACAGAGGAAAACCTAAAGAGCAAGATTTAGGAGAGATGGTAAAAATACAAAATTTATTAAGAGCTACAAAGGACAGGAAAATGTGAAAAGCCATGATCGTCTACGTTTTGAAGATACATGGCACATAGAACAAGAATTATTTTGAAAACAATCGAAGAATAATGGTGACAGCCAAAGCCCGTCATCATTGCCATCACCACCATTGTGACCACTTTAATCATCATATGATCATCCCTGCCGCTAAAATGCTCCTGACCAATCCTATCTTATTCATCCGTACCCACTACTTCTCTATTCATGTCTTCCTTTTCTCTTTTTGCCTCTAAATCCATTCGCCTTTACCTCTGGTGACGCACTACTTCCTCGACATGTCACGGTTTCCAGATATCAGGTCGATAGTTGGCGAATCAAGTCCGCGAACCTTTTCTTTTCATTGCGAACAGGTCTGTTTGGCCGAATAGATAGCAGCCAGGGGTCCGTCGGCCGCCATTTTGTCCGGCCTGTTCATCCGGTTACAATGGCCTGGTTCTGGTAAATAGATTAGCACTTAACTCAGCACAATACAAAAATCTGACATCAAAGAGCCTTAGGTAAAATTCGCCTTGTCATTTGGGAGCCATTTATATCATGGTGCCATTGGCTTGACGCGAGTGTATAGAGGAAGCCGACAAGTTACCTGGGAAGGACAAGGAAAAGGAGATGAGAAGAGAGTAAAAAAAGAATGAAAAGAAATAAGAGAAAGAAGATAGAGCGTGAGAAAGAGTAGAGGAAGGTGAAGAAAAGGAGAACGAGAGAGAAGAAAAGGAAATAAGAAAAGATCGAGACAGAAAGGAAAAGAGAAAGAATGACAGAGAATCAAAGAGGTGGGGGGGATAGAAAGTAATGCAGAAATGAATGAAAGGGGAATAGGAAGCATGGAGAGGACGAGAAAGAAAAAAAAGGAAAGGGATAGAGAACGAGAAAGAGGAGAAAGAAAGAGAAAGAGAAAAAGGAGAGGCGGATAGTAGATATAGAGAGCGAAAAAGAAAAAAAGAGAGAGAAAGGTATAGAGAACAAGGATCAGAGAAAGAGAGAAATTGAGAGAAAGAAGAAGATAGAATGAGAGCGATAGAGAGGAAAAGAGCAGAAGCAAGGGTAAGAATGAGAGAAAAAAAAATGGAGGTGAAAAGAGAGAGAGAGAGAGGAATAGGGAGGATGGAGAGAACGAGAGAGAAAAAGAAATATAAATATACAGAGGAAATGGGCTAGAGGAGGAGGAGAGGGAAAGGCGATAGATAGCGGGAAAGAAAGAGAAAGAGAGAAAAGAGTGACGGATAGAATATATAGAGAGCGAAAGAGAAAAAAAGGGAAAGGGTTAGGAAGACCGAAAAAAAGAGAGAAAGAAAAAAAGGAAGAACGACTGAGAGAGAGAGAGAGAGAGAGAGAGAGAGGGGGGAGGAGAGAGCATAATGAGTTGGAATTAGAGAGAACAAAAGTTGGGAAGAGGAGGGGACACAGAGAGGAGTCGGGAAGATGGAGAGAATGAGAGAGAAAAAAGAGAAAGAGATAGAGAAAATGAGACAGACAGCAGGAAAGGATAGACAGAGAAGAAAATGAGAGAGAGGGAGAAAGAGAGGCAAATAAGAGATAGAGAGAACGAGAGAGAGAGAGAGAGAGAGAGAGAGAGAGAGAGAGAGGAACAGGAGAAAATAGCAAGAGAGAAAAATGAGATATTGGAGATAGAGAGAACTAGAGAGAGGAAGAAAGAGAGGCAAATAAGATAGAGAGATAGAGAGAACAAGAGAGAAAGCAAGAGAAACAGCTAGAGAAAGAGAAACTGAGCGAGAAAATGAGAAGAGATAAAAAAGAGAACAAGATGGAGAGAGAGAGAGAGAGAGAGGAGAGGTGGATAGTAGATATAGAGAGCGAAAAAGAAAAAAGAGAAAGGTATAGAGAACAAGGCATATATATTTATGTATATATATATATATATATATATATATTATAATGTTTCAGTAGTTAATTTTAGCTTAAAAAATTACAAATAGAAAATTCTGTAATTGTTATTCGTGCAAGAAGGTTTTCATCATGGCAAGAGGCAAAGAATTCAATGGTTGGAGCTATGATCCCCTACGTCTTGAAGGGACACAGCACAGAAGAAGAAGAAGAAGAAGAAGAAGAAGAAGAAGAAGAAGAAGAAGAAGAAGAAGAAAAAGAATCATTTGAGAGGATGCTTAATGAGAACTCGATCAATTAGTTTTTTTGAGGTTCGGTGAAAAGGTTGTTAGTATTTCGCGAATTGTTGGAACTAATATCATCTTTAACGGTTAGATTATTACGCTTCGGCAGGTATGCTCTACGGCCTTCCGAGAATTGTCTGAAATACAGCCGTTAATCGCCGAAATATTCCGACTAATATCCTTATTTTTAATTTCCCGAGGTCAACTTTTTAGCTGTTGTGCTCTCCGACCTTTCTCATGTGTATGTTGTATCCAGTCATCATCAAGATTTGGGTATGAGTCCGTCTTTTGAAAACGGTGTTCTGGTGGGTGCCTGGATTCGATCTCCGACCACTGATGCTGGTGGAAAATGCACAACGGTTTCAGCACACAAAAGAGCATACAGAAAATGTGTTTCATCTATTAGGATATATATATATATATATATATATATATATATATATATATATATATATATATATATGTGTGTGTCATTCGCAGTACTGTTTCGCTGTATCACAGTTCTTCAGAGCGACTAGAGATCCGAATTCATCAAGTCAGGATCGAAAGAGCTTCTACCACTGAGCTATCTTCATTCGGCAGAGTGAAGGAGCCAAATCTATCGTATTGTTTTTACGAATGTAAACAAATGCCAATCGGCTGGAGTGCTCTATTCATTTTACTGAAGGCCTTTGCATTAACACAGGTGGCTCTTGTTTATAGAATTAGCTTGTGATTCAACAGTGTTCAACTGCAATAGATTTTCAAGAGCTAATTATATATACAGTGGGAGGGAAACAAATATTCGTACACTTACAATTTTTTAATTTATTGTATTTCCAACTAATGAATAAACACAATTTTCAATTAACTGTACACAGATGCATAATAACTAAATATGCATCGAAAACAGAAAAAAATTCAAGTAATAGAAATAAATTCTATTTATCCGTTTTAATGGGTGAAAAAAGTATTCGTACAATGCAAATTTCAGATTTTAAAACTTTTAAACATTTAAATTGCTTTAATTCTCTAGAATATTCTAGTGGAATATTCTAGAATGTTTCAATAATGTTACAGTAGTTATTTTGACCTTAAAAAATACAAACAGAACATTCTGTAATTGATATTCTTATTTGAAAGAAAATTTTTGCAATGTTTTCAGACACCAAATTATATAGTTAGTAACAGATTCAAATTCGAAATAAGAAAAATCCTAAAGAACAATATCAAAATCCTCTACATGACAAATGCAAAAAACGCTTACAAATTCTTGAAGCCATCATAATTAAAGACCAAAAACATCTTAAATATATTTAATAACTAATCCTCCAAATAATAAATACCAACCCCCTCCTAAATGCTAATGAACTAATCCAACAATATCGTCTAACTATCTAAAATATTATCTATAAAATAAAACAATAAACAAACAACCTACTTCAAACGGAAACATATAGCCATGATGACGATTGACAACAACCGCAAGCGTTCGGCTAAACCCCATGGACGAGGGTCTTTTTCCAACAACTTAGACCCAAATATAAAAAAAAAACTTGCCAGAAAGCAAGAAAAAACAGAAAAAATATTATTAAATGGAAAAGTTGCGTCAATATATATATATATATATATATATATATATATACGAACGAAGAATAAAATTGCAACGTTTAAAACATTAATTTAAAACAAGGCTCTTTAGAAGAGTAGAGCATTAACCACCTTAAAAGACGTTTTATTTTCAACGTTGAAACGACATGTTCTAATGTAACAGTGCATAATATATATATATATATATATATATATATATATATATATATATATATATATATGACCTTATGAAACTGGAATTTATAAACAGGGATCATATCATTCATATACAGGTTCGGGGTTAGTGTAACTTATTGAAATTGTTTGCGAAGATGTATTCTCGCCATTTAAATCATTAACCTCTATATTTGTTTTTTGCATGAATGATTCATGTAATTATATATATATATATATATGTGTGTGTGTGTGTGTGTGACACTAATTAGCTTGCTTAAAAGGGAGAAAGAAGAAAAGAAAAAGGAAAGAAAGAAAAAAAAGGCGAGAGTTAAATTTAGATGATAAAAAAAAAGACCATCACGAAAGTGACATTAAGCGGTGTTATTTTGACAAGGAAAAATGGTGAAAATTTTATTGCCATTGTCGAGAATTCTAAATAGATAAAAATTAACTGTGTCATGGTGGCGAACTTATATTATCGGGAATAGATAACGCCAGAATGTGAAAGCGTCTAATGGGCCAACCGCTTGGTGATGGCGAAAAGCTAATTGACGAATTCCAGGTTGGCCAGCTGGCCTCAGAGACAGAATTCTAAATAGATAAAAATTAACTGTGTTGTCCGTTGGCCACACACGAGTTGCGAAAACAAAGAAAACCAAACCATAGGTTAAGTCTTTGTCGATGGGAGGGTGTCGTTGGACAAGGCATCTGGGTTGTGTTGAAATTTGGCTATGACAGCGAAACTATTTTATCAGAAACTGGCACCAAGAATGCAAATACGGCTAGGATAGCGAAACTACCTTATCGGGACGAAAGGTTGGCTGTGTTTCGCTAGATGACCACCCACTTGATAATTGGCGAAAATCTCATTGATAGATCCCAGGTGACATTGAAGACAAGAGCTGCGATTAAGGGACCACACTACGAAAAAAAAAAAAAAAAAAAAAAGAAAAAGGAAAAAAAGGAAAATGAAAAGAAAAGGATAATTTTTTTTTCGAGCAAGATTTTTTTTTTAAAAAACAAGGCTAGTCTGGTCACACCCACACTGCTGAGCGCTCATTGGCTTAATGTTAACGAGAGCCAGGCGGAGGTGATCATGTGATGCAAGGGGGGAGGCCTGCTGGCAGCCATTGAGGGGATAGGTATGAGATGTTACTGCGAGAGAGAGGGAAAACCGTTGACGCCCTCTGAGGGTATGGTGAGATACTCATATGGGAACAGAAGAAAGTGGGAGTAGGAGAAGACTTCCAAAAATGGAAAGGAGTGGAAATTTCCTGACCGAAAACAAAGAAGTGGACTGTGGATTTAGAATTATCAAGGAACCTCAAACCCCGACGAGCCCACCCCGTTTGGGTCGGCGTCCATATAAGCAAAGTCGCTGCGAGCGAAAATCAGTTTCCAGTTTTAGTTTCCAGTTCCAGTGAGTTCGAGTTTAAGTTGAGAACTCTGAAGAACCACCACGCATTAGCTGACTAAGATTCACGCAATTCCGAACTCATCTTCTAACCAAGAACAATTTATTTTTGAAGAACGACTTAGACTCATACCACCAAAACAAGTTTTACGAATATCGCCTGAAGACACACCAAGAACCAGTTTCTTAAAGAACAGACAACTTAAGATGTTAAGACTCGCCTAACAAAAACAACGTGTTACGAATCCATATAGCGGGTTGGGAAATAGATGCAGTCCTGTATCCAGAAACCAGATATAAAATATTGTTATCCTTTTTTAACACATTTGAACTTTTCGAGTTGTTATTTTATTTTCTTTTACATCTATTTATGCGATATCGCCCTTATTCGAACTCGACTTGCATTACGGCCCCGGCGACTGATTGATTTCGTCTGCCTAAGATCAATTCACAACGTGGGTAGGCGGACTGGAGATCAACGCAGTTACTTTGGTAACCAGACGTTGGAAGCGAGTTGGGAACGACGAGGCTGATATCGAATCTAACCAGATTCCCATCCGAATCACCAAAAGGTTAGAACGTCACATTTGGGTGCCGCGACCGATACCAAGCCAGCTGGTCGTCACAGGACGGGACAACACGACTGACGCAGACAGGCGGACATCACGTTTGGAGCGGCGACACCCGCGGGGGACGTCACATATGTACATATATATATATGTATGTATGTATGTGTGTATATATATGTGTGTGTATGTATGTATTTAAACCTCTAATCTGCCTTGTAAGTTAATAAACGTTAATATTTCTTAATTTTAAGCTTTAATCTTGTTTGCAAGTCAATAAACACGGCATTTATTGTCATTTAGAAAGTGGGTACATTTTTGGGACACCCTGTATATATATATATATATAACAGCTTTTTAATCCTGTTTATTATTATAATTTTTGAATTATTAATCATGTCTTTCATGGGAGAAGATGTTGTCGGGGCGGATTTAATCTTTGAGTCTTTGATTTTATCAGTAATTAATTGAGTGTACGGATTGGTTGGTAAATATAGGAATGAAAGCCACGTTCTACTAAAGAAGGCACAATAAAGACATCGGAAAGTGATGTTAACGTCGACGATGTAAAAAAATGAACAATATCAAAGAAAGTCAAACTGATGAAGTTTGTAGAATATTAATAGGAATAAATCACAATGAATTTAAGGTAAAACCACCAAAAAACAGTAATGTCACCAATTAATATACGTAAAATGATATAATTCAATGGATATCAAGGCGAACGGAATTCCTATCAATAAAGGGCTCACTAATTATATACAGCAATAATTATTGTATCAGAAGTACTTAAAGTTAACAATACTTATCAGATGTCGACTCAGGATTTCGTGATTTGAGTCATCACACGTCAGAAGACAAACAAGAGTACTAAAAATAAAGATAAAATCCTTCAGAAACACACACACACACAGATATAAAATAGGTCCATTATTTACATTATCTGGACTATTGTCCTCATCTTTGTCGCCATATTTATTACAACGTTTCGGCCGTTGTACGTTCCGGACTTCTTCAGGTGGTTGGAATTTCGAACTGAATAATTCATTTCGCTCACTGGGGTAGACTGTTCTAGTTCCACGTGCCATGTTTAATGAATGTCAGTTATCAGTTATCTCCTGTTAATTTCCCACTGAAAGTTCTCCACTGCCTTAAACCGGGTATTGAACTCACACTCTTTGGGTCCTGTCACTAGATCTAACCCACGCCTTTATCCACTGTGCCATGTGTCCTTGGCACAGTAGATAAAGGAGACTGTTCGGAAGAGTTGCAGGAGATTCTGAAATCGTCTGGAGGCCGTGGTTGAAGCCAATGGCGATTTTATTGAATAAATTCACTCTTTAGTATTTCAAGATGCTTTTGTATAATTTTGGTAAATATATCTGTTAAAATGAAATGTCAGTGTTATTTTAATTTTTTTTTTTTGTGTGTGTGTGTGTTCATAAAACATAATTAATTTTGATTCTGTGAAGATTTTAAAATATATTCATAATAAAAATCTTAGACGGATTTATGAGGCAGGCATAATATCTATCTCACGCACGGTGAATACTAAAATCTTAGACGGATTTATGAGGCAGGCATAATATCTATCTCACGCACGGTGAATACTAGACCTGGCTTCTTTAATATTTCCCCTTTTCTAGCAAGATTAATGCTCGACAAACGTATGAATATGTCCTGAAGATGGTCTACTAGACCGAAACGTCCGACGTTGACATTATATTAACATTAAAACAGCATAATTGCATATTAGGATTTTTGTTTGTTTTTTTCCGTATATTTTTCTTCATACTGTCGGATCTATATCCATATATTTGTTATATATATATATATATATATATATATATATATATATATATATATGTGTGTGTGTGTGTGAGGTGCGATGGATAAATTGTCGCCATTTCATATCTTTAATTTCACCCATTCACGTTGTTGTTGTTTTTTTCCCTGACTGCACATTATAGTAGGGTCAGTTGGGCACCGTCTGTGAGAAAAAGTGTACCATGACGCAATTCACTCCACCAGAAATTTGGAAACGTCATGATGTACTGCATTGTATTCGCGCTGGAATCTCCACTACTGACATTTCAGACTGTTTGGGTGTCAGTCTGGGGACAGTGCAGCGGATTCAGAAAGAGTTGGATGAGTCTAATGGTGATTACGAAGGTGTTTGGAGTGACCACTAGTGATGGCGACGTTATGCCTCCATTCACATTCCCACAGGGCCTCAGACTCAACACGGAGTACTACATCAGGTGCCTTGAGGAGGTAGTGTTGGTCTGGGTCAAGAGGGTGGCTGCTGGAATACCCTATGTCTGGCAACAGGACCACAAGCAGGGGAACCCAGTCATGCCAGACAATTTCTGCGACCACATCACACCTTACATCTGCCCACCTAATTCCCCAGACTGCAACTCTCTTGATTATTGTCTGTGAGGCAGTGTTGAGCGAGACAGCTACTTGTAACATTAAAGATGAAGTGAAGGCAAGGATTACGGCAGCATTCACCAACTTAAAACAAGGAAACTGTCCGGAAGAGTTGCAGGAGATTCCGAAGTTGTCTGGAGGCCGTGGTTGAAGCCAATGGTGATTTATTGAATAAATTAACTCTTTAGCATTTCAAGATACTTTTGTATAATTTTGGTAAATATATCTGTTAAAATGAAATGTCAGTGTTATTTCAATTTGTGTGTGTGTGTGTGTGTGTGTGTGTGCGAGCGCATAATTTGGACGACAATTTATCCATCGCACTATATATATATATATATATATATATATATATATATATATATGTATGTATCTATGTGTATATGTGTGTGTATGGAGTTGTTAGTGTGTGTATACTTATGTTTATGGATGCGTGTAGGTTCGTGTGTGAAGCAGCTGATTTAATGTATTCACGTGCTATATATATAATTGTTTTTGCACGTATATGTATATATATGCCTGCATGTGTGTGTATATATATATATATATATATATATATATATATGTGTGTGTGTGTGTGTGTGTATGTAGGCACATATGTATGTAGGTATGCAAGAAGTAGGTGCTTAAAACGCCGGAGGAGAATACTTAATCTAATTTGCATAAAACCTCGGGAAGACGAGAAAATATCGGATTTTGTTGAAAATGAAAAAAAAAAAAATAAAAAAAAAAATAAAAAAAGAAAAGAAAGCCTCCTGGACTGAAGAATGCAATGTTTACATTGATGACGTCACTTAATGGAGTTGGGGGTTGGGAAGGAAAATCTTTAGGAGAGAGAAAATGGTAAAGAGAAAGTGAAGAAGCGAGGAATGATGTGCTTCTATCAATCCAACAATTATCTATCTATCTATCTATCTATCTATCTATCTATCTATCTATCTATCTATCTCTCTTTCTTTCTCTCTCTCTCTCTATATATATATATATATATAGAGAGAGAGAGAGAGAGAGAAAGAGAGATATATAGAAATCGATAAATATTAACAGAATAAGGTTGATAGACTGGAATAGACTGAGGTAGATAGATACAATTAGACTGTGACAGATATATAGATAGATATGAACAGACTGTGATAGATTAATATGAACAGACGATCTGAGATAGATAAATGGATAGATACGAACAGATTGTGATAGATAGATAGATTAACATCAGATATGAACAGACTCAGACAAACAGATAGATAGATACGAACAAACTGTGATAGACAGATACAAAGATAGATAGGAACAGACTGTGATTGATAGATATGAACAGACTGAGATAAATAGATAGATATAAACACGGAGAGATAGATAAATAGATATGGACATTATGAGATAGATAGAATGAAAGAAACAAACAATCAAAGAAACGAAGAAGTAGGTTTAGATGGCTACAAACAAAATTATATCAGCATTAATTAAAATAGAAACATGAAAAATAAATAAAGACCGAATCGAAGGAATAGACACAGTCTGTCTGTTTAATTTTTTAGTGTATTTTTGGAATCATTTCTTGAGTGTTGCATTCGGAATTGTGACTAAACTGTTCGAAGTTCATATTCTATTATTGTTTTGTTCAAATACTTTCGACGATTTTAGCCTTTGTCAAAAACCAATGCCTTTGTTCAAGTGGTGTGGCTTTTGTTATGTGGTAAAACTCTTTGTGTAGCTGTAGTGCCACTTTGTAGTGCCTAATGTGAATAATCTTCTTTAAGACTTAAAGGATACATTTGCTGTTCATGGATTAATTTCTTGGTAGCTGTATAAAATTGATTAAGAAAAATACCAAAATATTCTTTCAAATAGTTTTTATTTCTCCCAAGTACTTTCAATCACGTCTGAGACCATTTTCAACCCCCGTGAAGATGGGCTCAGATGAGGTTGAAAGTACTTGGGGGGAAAATAAAAATATTCGAAAGAAAACTTTGGTATTTTTTTTTTTAAATTTTCTAAGGCTACCAAAAAATGAATCCGTGAACTCGAATGAATCGGAACGAAAACTAATCGACATGATTTATGTAAATTATTTAACCAAAGCAGTTTGAATACCTGATAGTGTAGACATTTTTGATCGAGTTGGATATTATTCATGATATCCATATTAGAGTCTAGAGCTGACAAGCTTATTTAAGAGCATGACTTGATTTCTTAGGTTAATAATTTGCTTTTGGAGCACCATTGCGGTGTTGGATAAAAGTACTTGCTGCGTAATCGGTCCTTTGGTTAATACAAACTAGCAGCATGACCCGGCATTGCCCGTGCTTGATTCAAAAATGTACGACTCATACACCAATCGCTATCACTTGAATTAAAATATTTTTGCCCTTTCTTGCCTTTAAAGGAGTGCCCTTTGCCGTGCTGATATTGCTACATGCCTTACTTCTAGCCTATCTCACACTGTGAATTTTTTCTAAGCTCTATACTAAACATTAAATCTGTTACGAAAAAAGAACTAAACAAAATAAACACAAAACGATCAGCTTTAAAAAAGGACTCGTAACTGGAAAAACCGAATGAAAAAAGAATGTTAACAACAAATACTTTTTCACACCCAACCCAGTTCTGCGGAATCAGAATCAACGTTGAGTTTAATCAAGCGAATAAGCCAATTGGAGTAAAGTGCCATGCAGATTTAAATTTTTCCAACTTGTGACGAATGCAGCTATCGAAATTTTTTGCATGCTAGCATGCTACTTAACATTCGTGTCAGTCAGCTGTTGGCTCTCGCGCTGGCCAATAGAATCTCCCTGCCTATTCGTTGCAGTCAGCTATAGACTCTCACTCTGACCAGTAGAAAATGGCCGCAAACTACATGAAAATTGCCGTAGAAGCATGAAAAAAATCGAATATTTCCACTATCAATGGGAGTTGGGAAATGCAAAGTTGGTCTTGGCCTTTTCGCTAACTTGGAACATGTGCATGTAAATTTTAGTGCAAATCCGTCGAAAATTGCAGCCGTGCATTCGTTACACACACACACACATCCTGCCTTTTATAGATAGAGATAAATTTTAATTACTTAGTTTCATTTTTTTTTTAACCAAATAATCTTTCAAAATCAAACAAGAATTGAAAACTTGTTTCTCCTTATAAGAAATGGGATTAATCATAGCAAATTGCATGTAAATTTTGGTGCAAATCCGTCGAAAATTGCGGCCGTGCATTCGTTACACACACACACACACACACATCCTGCCTTTTATAGACAGAGATAAAGATTATTATTGTATGTTCTATGAACGTTGAGGACGTGGCTCTCTACAACTTTCTTTCCTTTGTAGCTCTTAATAAAATTTGTCTTTTTGTTATCTCTTCTATTCTCAGTGCTACCAATTATTTACACGTTAGATAAGTTATTTGCTGTTTTCCAATGTCTCCAGTATGTCCTGTGGGTGTCAAATTCTCCAAGACCTCTTTTTCATTATGTGCCCTAGAAATTTAAGCTGTCTCTTTCTGATTCAAAGTCTAAGTATTTTTTGTTTCAATTTTCCTTAAATCTTCGTCGTTACTCATGTGTTCAGTCCATGGTATTCTCAGCATCCTTCTGTAGAAGCACATTTCTGCTGCCTCAAGTATCTTCTCCGTCTGTGATGAGATTGTTCAGTATTCACTGTCATCTAGTAGGGTCGATATCACATAACATCTTAGTAGCCTTTCATTTTTTTCTGAGGAACTTTTCCTGTTTCTTATACTTTGTTCAGCTTATAGAAGGCATCTTTTCTTATGTCTCTCTTTTTTCAACTTCTTTTTCCACTCGGATTCTTTGTCTCTCTCTACTTTTCCACTCTTTCTTTATGTCTCTCTTTTCAATTTTTATTTTGAAAATTTATTTCTCGCGATTAACCGTCTATTTATTGCACAATGGCGAGATGGGCGCGTGCAAGGAATGTTTTCCTTTCCGACCATCAGAACCAGGTTCGAGTATTACCATGTCCGATTTTATCCTGCTCAGGAGACGATCCCCAATATACCGTACCGTTGGGATGTACCTGATAAAAACATACCATGTGAGTTAAAATTGAGTAGTATCCGTTCGGATTTCGCCGATAGTTGTGCTAGTAAGTCAATGTGACTGAGGGTTTGAGCGTTCTAGTTTCGTTCAAACTGATAGTCACACCAAATTATACACTCTCTCATAGAAACTCACTATTTTCAGTTTGTAAAATTCACTCCAATGACCCCTTACAAAGCCTGAAGTTGGGAATGCAGCCCAGTTCTCGGGTTCAAGATTTTTTATTTATTTATTTCTCTCTCTCTTTCATCTTCGTCGCCATTGTTTTTCACACGTAACCATTTTTTCCTTCTTATTTTTCTCTCTCAATCGAACACACTTCCTTTGTCTTTCTTTATTTTTCTTAATTTCTCTCCAATCATTCACCTTCTCTCTCTTTTTTTTTTTTGCCTTTTTCCTTTTTCCTATGCCACCTTTCTCTTTCATTTTCCCTTCATTATTCTTCACAAATTTTCTCTTATTCCTTTTCCTTCCCTGGTCTTTTTACTCGAAATTTCTCCTCATTTTTCATTTTATTTTGCTCATTCTCTTTTTCTTTCATCTTCTTCGCCATTTCTTTTCTTTTCATTTTTCTTCTTCGTCTGATTCCCCTATCTTTCACCTTTTTCCTCTTTTTCTTTCATCCTTTCTCTCATACCCTTTCTCAATTTTTATTTTAATTCTATCGGCCTCTCTACTTTTCGCTGTTTGACAAAATTTTTGCCCAACCGCGAATGTTTTCCCTTAGTCTTAATTACCACCGTTAATTGATGATAATGAGAAGCTCTCTTCCAGCGCCGAGCGTAAAAGATGGAACCAGGCAAGAATCGACAGGAAAGAAGTTGGAAGAACGCCACTTTTAATGGCTTTACAACTTCGCTCTGTCACGGTAGCCAGAGCCACCTGGCGGGCTCCAATTGTCACTAATTTAAAAAGGTAAGAAGGACAAATTAACAACAAAAAAAAAAAAGAAAAAAAAAAGAAAGAAGCCTTCCGGTAACTAATTTCCGGAACTTAAAATTAGAGAGAAGAGTGTGTCAGTATTTGCATTCAACTGCGAAAACTTTTAAGGAGCACTTGATGTTCTTTGTTTTCACTTTTTTCTTAGAAATATATGCAATCGCGGCTTGTTTAATAATAAAATTAAGAAAAAGAACGAAATGTTTTTATCTATAGACATGAAATTAAGAAAAGCAAAAAGCGAAAACAAAAGTAAATTACTAAAATAGAAGCAATTTTAAAATAGAAAACCTGATTGCGATATTTTTTATTGACTTTTTATTATCTTTGCGTTGTTATGGCAGCCAAAACAAGTCACTTACATTAGAGTAATAATTTAAAAAGAGTTAGAATGTTTCCTTGGGACGACTGCTAAATTGTCATTATGTACTTGATGGATGCATTTTGTAGAATTAGATTATTCTTTTCCTTCATTATCCATCATTAGGTAGTATCGAAACGTGTCACAGCCCAAACAAGAAGCACTCTTCAGTACTGATGAATATCAAAGTGAAAATCTTGCAGACTATTTCGATACAGTCACAGAATTAAGTGACATTTATTCTTACTGGACACACAAATACACACTGATATGTACCGAAAGGGATATATTTGAACGAAGTAGCTAAGTGCTTTTGGTTACTATAACCAAGTAGAATACGGTAGCAGTAATCGACTGGTACGCGTCGTAGTCTCAGGTAAGAAGTGTAGATCAATGGCGTAGTCCAATGGGCGTCGTTATAGACTTAGCTCTCAGACTAAGGCTCTTTGACTCTCCCACATGTCCGTCGGTATTTATGACGGACACCAGCCAATCATATTCCAGTGAGGGGGGACACAGGTGTATGCATATTCCATTATATCATCACACACACACACACACACACACACACACACACACACACACACACACACACACACACACTAAAAAAAAATAAAATAAAAGAGATTTGCTACCTGACAGAAGTCTTCTTTCCATTTGGCATGAAAATTGAAAGCAAAGAAAAAAAGATCGTCAACTATAATGATTTCAATTATGAAGTTTTAAATGTTTGGAAAGGACTGGTAGACAAAGTAATTACGGTACCAGTGATCATCGGAGCACTGGAGTGTACTAAAAAAACATGGAAACATCTTGCAAAAATTGGACTGAATTTGAAAATAGAGTCATTACAAAAAGCTTGCCATCTCGGAAGAGCAAGGATACCTTGAAAAATATTAGATACAGTCTGTCGATAAGGGCATATAGTGAACCCCAAAGAAACTTCGAAGCATTAAATTTTCAAGATATTTCATCCTTTAAATATATTTTTTTATTTTAATTCATAATTTTTTAAGGTAAGAGAAAAAATAAAAACTGCTAAAAATCACGAGACCCTTATTTCTACTTTACACTCCCAAACTTACCAAATTCATATGGTATGACGATAAACTACATCCGGCAGCAAGGCCTCTGATTGGCGGTTTTGAGGAAGGTGGAACCACCTCTTAATTGTTGTTGTTCGCAGGTCCACCCTGACTTGTTAGGGCCCCACCTATGGGTAAATAGTGAACCTCTAAACAAAAATCAGTAGTATATTTTTATAATAAAATAGCCAACAATCTATTTTTATAGTAAAATGACAACGAAAGACTAAAAACTATAAAAATACTTTTGTATGTGAAAATTACCAACAATACATTTTATGATCTACAAAATGTATGTCTAAAAAGAAAAAAAAACATACCTTTACCTTGAACCTATGTACAAAATATCTGTAGTTGAAGGCATAAAATTGTGTTAAAAATATTTAGATTTCGGCATTAAATAACCCACAGAGGTGTTGACATGCCGCTAAACAAAATCAATCCACCAACATGAAAGAACTCTATCAAGACATTACTCCATATAATATCCTCCAATTTCTGAAAGAAATCAAACTGTATTCCAAAACATAACTTCAACAAAACTACAACATAACACACATATCACTGCCTCTTGTAATTATGTCCACACAAACATGTATATGCACAAAAGCTGAGTACCATCTACCATGTATTCAATTGTGAAAGCAGAATAACATATATCATATTTTTATTTCTTCAAAGGTCCCAAGAAATTTAAATTTCAGCATTTAATGACCCATAAGGTGTTGATATGCTGTTAAACAAACAAATCAATTCACACTTTATCCATTTTTACCCTCAATTTGTGCAGGAAAGTTTCAGCACAAGATGTACAGAATATGTGACAATCTTGACAAATCAATTGGGGCAACTATGAAAACTTTTAATTTTACCTTGTTCACTTCCACTATTATCTCCAGGAATTGCATACAACAGGAAAATCCAGAAGCTGTAATTTGAATCCAACTGTGTAGAAGGCAGCTCCCAAGAAATGATGGCTGATACTATCAAAACTTTGGATTTAGTCAAAATGATCATTGTGGCATGGTCATCAACTTTCTTTGTGTTTAGGTGCATCAACTGCATGTTATCTTGGATCACCCTACATTTCACAGCACAACTCTGTTCTCTGTGTTTAGCTAAGGGTAAAAAATTACTAATCCCATCATGTTTTTTTTGTGAGTGCGTATGTCAACCCTGTCAAGGAGGGATTAAGTCAATATCCGAGAGAGGATTAAGACAAGAATTGAAGATCTGAGGAGAGATTGAGATAAGAACTGAAGTTCTCAGGAAGGATTATGTCTAGGAATTGAAGATCCGAAGCAAGATTAAGGATAGAAGTTAAGATCGGAGGAGAGATAGAAATTAAAACTGAAGAACCAAGGAAGGATTAAGTCTAGGAATTAAATATCCGAGGGACGATTAAGACAAGAATTGAAGATCTGAGGAGAGATTGATATAAGAACTGAAGATCCCAGGAAGGATTTATGACTAGGAATTGAAGATCCACGGGAAGATTAAGGATAGAAGTGAAGATCGGTGGAGGGATTAAGATTAGAACTGAAGACCCAAGGAAGGATAGTCTAGGAATTTTTTTGGTTACCTTTTGCATTTATTGATTTTAAAAACAAAGTTCCTTCATGAAATATCGATAAAAGCCTAAAGTCACTCATGCAGGAAGAGAAAAAAATACACCACAAAACAAATTGTTTCTTTTTCTGTTGTTTTATCTCTACGTATGTCAAATTTTACTGTAATATTATTTTTTTGCATCATCGTAAAAATATAAAAATGATCTTATAATTTTTCTTCCAAGTTAGCACGACCGTTATGCCTTGCCAATACCTTATAAATAATGAACTATTCCGTTTTGATCGTGCGGAAAGAAGGAAAAGAAATGTCGGAGACGCTACTTGGTTTCAGTGAGAAACTGAATGAAAGAAAGAGGGATGGGGAGTGTTTAACGTCTGTTTCAATGAAATTGAAAAAGTTATCAATTGAAGATCTTTTCATTTGTATTCCCTTACTTCAATAAATAAAGACCAGCATTCATATTGTTGATTGTTGTTGCGTTGCAAAATTTTGTTAAAGTTAAAATATTTAACGATATGATAGAGGAATTTCTACAGAACTCGCCACGACTTTATTCAATCATTAACTTAAGAATTAAGATGCACCAGAAAATTAAAATTGAAGAAACGTTAATTTTTCACGGGACTTTCTTGTACTCTATATTGTGCATGTACAAAAGTCTGTTCGAAAATGGCTGTTATATATGTTAATATAAATGTGCGTGAACATGAAATCCAAAATATTAGAGATAAATGATTCGTGGTTAATGAGAAATTTCTGCACTGTCATTCTCTTTCAGCCGAAACTAATTAGTTTGTGCCGCTAGGTGGCGCCACTTGCTCGCAAAAATTCTTTCCTCGTTTTTTTTAAGGTTCATCAGTTTTTGCCGTCTCAATGAAAAATCTTTCTCCTTCAGAGAATCGACAATAGACCTTTAAAAAGACGTCTCTGTTCACCGAAACCAAAGGTATAAAAAGTGTAGATCTACCAATTTTTTCTGCCATTCGACAGTTTATGAATGTTTCCACAGCGTAAAATTTCTAACGATCGAACATGACCGGTCTCCATTTTCTGTTGTTTATATTATTTATTTATTTCTGGTTTGAAAGAAACAAATTCATTCATTATGTTTTCTTTTATAGAGGGAAGATTTATTTTTTGTTTTTACTTTTGCTGTTCATATATTTTCCCTTTTTCATTTCTTTCTCGGGACTCTGTCAAGTTGTGTAATGTCTCGTAATGGCTGACCTGCGCAGGAAAAGGTTGTCGTCTGCTAGAAGTCACTGACTCTTTTCCTGTTTCGTTCTCTGAGGGTCGATGGCGCTGCCGCTTGCTGCCTTTGACAAAAGCAGGTTGCCTGCAGATGCCACTTGTGATCGGCAGATTATCAAACGACATCAGTGAACGAAGGCGGCAGCCCGTTCGGTAAATTCCATTATTTGGCACAGCGAAAGGTCGACATTGCCCTGGCATCTTCTGGGAAAGTAATGAAGTTTGAAAGGAAAAAAAAGAAGAAATAGATAGATAGATAGATGGTGAGAGAGTGAATTAGATAGATAGAGATAGATAGAGAAATAGAGAGAAAGAGAGAGAAAGACGTGGAGTTTACAGTCGAAAACGGAAAAAGAAATGAATGTTTGAAAGAAAAAAAAGAAAGAAAGAAGAGAAGTAATGCGAGAGGAAACATTATGAAGCTGAAAATAAAAGAGCTGATAATTTAGTAATGAGACCCGATGGAAGAAAAAGAAAAGGGGAAATGAAACGGAAAGAAAAAAAGAAAGGAAGGAAGGGAGGAAAAAGGAAGAAAGAAAAGAAAGGAAAAAAAATAATGAAAGAAAGAAAGAAATAAGGAAAGAAGGAAATGGAGGAAAGAAAGAAAGAAAGAAAGAAAGAAAGAAGAGAAGTAATGCGAGAGGAAACATTATGAAGCTGAAAATAAAAGAGCTGATAATTTAGTAATGAGACCCGATGGAAGAAAAAGAAAAGGGGAAATGAAACGGTTACATCGAAGGAAAAAAGGGAATGATAAAAGGAAAGAAAAAAAGAAAGGAAGGAAGGGAGGAAAAAGGAAGAAAGAAAAGAAAGGAAAAAAAATAATGAAAGAAAGAAAGAAATAAGGAAAGAAGGAAATGGAGGAAAGAGAGAAGGAAAGAAAGAAAGAAAGAAAGAAAGAAAGAACGAAAGAGATAAAAATTACTCATAACGGTTTCAAAGATGAAATGTAAGTAAATAGGAAAGGAAGAAAGAACGAAAAGAAGAGGGTTAGAAAGAAAAAGGAATAAAAAAGTAAAAATAAACGAAACAAAAAGGAAAAGAATTAATGAATCATATCGGCGGGGGATAGATGAAAAAAAAGAAAGAAGGAAAGGTAAGAATAGAAAGAAAGAAAGAAAGAAAGAAAGAAAGAAAGAAAGAAAGAAATAGGGGAAATTAATAAACCGTAGCGGATGGACGGAGGAGAAGGAAGGAAGGAAGGAAGGAAGGAAGGAAGGAAGGAAGGAAGGAAGGAAGGAAGGAACCAACGAACCAACGAAGGAAGGAACGAAGGAAGTCATAATGAAAAAATCGGAGAGATAGAAGAAAAAGGAAGAAAGAATGGAAGGAAAATGGAAGGAAAGAAAGAAACGAACGAAAAAAGGAAGTTGTAAAGAAAAAAAAGAGAAATTATTAGTTAAAAAAAGGAACGAAACCAGACAAGAAATAAGAAAAAAAGGAAAAGAAAAGAAAGAAAAGCAAGATGAATGGAAGGAAAAGGAGAAAGAAATAAGAAATAAAAGAAACAGGGAAAGAAAAAGAAAGGAAAGAAAAAGGAGAGGCAAGGGAGAAAGAAAGATAGAAAGAAAGATAACGAAGGAATGAAACTGAGTAAAAAGCGAACAGAAAAGAAAGAAAAGAAGAAAGAAAAGAAAGAAATAAAGAAGGAATGAAGAAAGAAGTAGTAAAGAAATGAAACTGCGGAAAGAAAGAAAGAAAGAAAGAAAGAAAGAAAGAAAGAAAAAGTAATAAAGAAAAAAGAAAAGAAAAGAAAAGAAAGAAAGGTGAAATAAAAGAAACGAAGAAAGAAGGAAAATAAAAAGATATAAGAAAGAAAGAAGTAGAAAAAGAAATAAAACATTTTATGAAGAAAGAAAGAAAAAGGAAAGAAGGAAGAAAGAAAGGAATGGCGATTAATGTATGAAAGAGAGATAGAAAAAAAAAGGATACATAACAAAACAAGGGGACGGAAGATAAGATAAATAAAATGAATGTGAAAAAAATGTGAGAATGAAAAATATTTAAAAAAAAAAAAAGAATGTGAAAAAAAGGCTCAGGGAAAGAAAATAAATTATTCATGAAGAAAACACGAAAGAAAAAAATGTAAAACGCGTAAAATAAATTTCTACAAATAAGAATAATTTAAAAAATTTTGTCTGCATACAGTTGTAGACAACCCTGATGTCACGTGATATTTTACTCTTAGCCTCCTTCCGGCTGATTTGCATTGACTTAGACCAGCGTTTCTCAACTTTATTACCCTTGTGCCACCCTTGAAATAGTTTTCCTATTTCAGGAACCCCTGCATAAAAATTATTACATTCCATATATACTAATATTTATATCTTTTACATTTTTATTATGCTTCACGTAGTAAACATAATATATGGACGCCATGCATGTGTTCCGTCCTTGAGTGAGTCACTCAATGATACACGAGTCCGTCACGTACAGGTTCTTTCCACTAACCAGTGAAGGAAGCTTCACACAGATGCCATATAGACATTGCTAAATATATTCCTTATTATGATTATAATTTTAAATAATAAAAAAAGGTTGAAGCCTTTATTATAATAACCAAGGATTTTTGAACATACCCTATATGTATAGTAACAATTTTAATGTAAAATTAAACAAAACTACTCAAAAATGCATTAGCCTATTTATCACTGTTTCCCATAGATCCCTGCTTAGTGACCTCTTGTGGAAGCCTAGGGTTCTGGGGAACACTAGTTGAGAAACGGTGCTACAAAGGATTCCATTGTTGCTGAAATCAACTTATAGAAAATGATAAAGAAAAAATCTCAGTACAAAGTTCTTAATTGCTGAAGATGTTTTTCTACTGCAATCTATTAAAATATAGAATTTCTATGATTGCTACAATTATCTATATAAATAAGGCGCAGTGTATGTCTGTCCGTCCATTTTTTTGATCTCGGCGAATCATAAACAACCTGAAGTAACAAGTAGTAACTACTGTAGTTACACGAAATTAAAAATGAAATAAATAACTCATTTAAAGGGAAATTTAACTATAGAACAAAGTGAAAGATTTAAAACAATTCTTTATTAAGATGACCAGCTTCTTTGACATCTTTATTTACATTACGCCGTGAAGCAGCCATCTCTAATATATTCAAGTCAGGAATAACAAGTCTGAAAAGAAATTCACAAATATTAGTATACCTCATACTGAAAGAAAGTGATTATATATATATATATATATACACACACACACACACACATATATATATATATATATATTATGTGTGTGTGTGTATAGATAGATAGGGGGCATAAACACAAGTATTATTGCTTGTGAGAAAATTTTCACTGCATTTACCCTATAAATAGCCTTGGTGTCAAAAACGACACCTCGGGCATTCAAGGTAAAACCTCAAATATCAGCTATTCCACTGAATATTTTTTAAAGAATTAAGTCTGTTAAGCATCTTTGCTAAAATTCAATAATTGTCCATAAGCCTCAGCATCGAACCAAAACTAGTTATTCTATAGTAATTTGTTGAAAATTTGCAGGTGTCGAAAACGACCTCTCGGCCATCCTAGTGTTAAATGATTAACTTTAATTTTCCTTTTCGTCACAATTTCAGTTGATATGGTCGCATTAAACCTTAATTAAAACCTAAGCGATGCACGGCACTTTCCTCATATCTTCATTTTCCTTTTTCTAGCAAGCATACTGTGACCTATTCGAAATATTACATAGCAATGTCTTTTAAGAGTGACTTTATATAATGGGATCATAAAGAATGGTGATTTTAAAAGAAATTATAATTGCGCCCAAAATTAATGGAACAGAGATCGGTTGCGTATACGAAGAAAGATTATGCCGACTTAAGGTAAAAGGTAAAATAATTTTATTATTTCTAAATTTTTATAACTTTACGTATATAGGACGCTGAAGGTAAAATACCGAAGGCCCAAAAGCCTCCCACTTCACAGGGATAGCCTAAAGTCCGCCTTAAGGGCGGCTTCTAAGCTAGTAAATAACTATATTAAGCCAGTATCTGTTTATATTTCTGAGATGAAGTATTATGTACACTATTTACATTATTCGGACTATTGTCCTCGTCTTTGTCGCCATATTTATTACAACGTTTCGTTGTATGCCCCGGTCTTCTTCAGGTGGTTAGAATGTCGAACTGAATATGAGCACTGGTAAAAAAATGATTGCTTTACGTTTAAAATACCCAGAAATAGTGTATATTAAACCAGTCAGTAAGAAAACAACTAAGCCACTCAAATTTCTTTCTCAAACATTCGTGGTATTCCAATTTATGGATTGTGGAATCTTTTCTCTTGAAACGTTCTTCAGCTATCTTAGTGCTACACAGAATTAATTTAAACTCTTTTATCGCTTATTAGTGAATTCTATATACCAAGATATCTGTCTCTTTGTTGCAAGGATTCTAAGGTACATATGTAGAGCCTTGGTGTTTCTATTCGGGAAAACGTTCCAATGACAAGAGAATCAGCTCTTGAGTCCAAAGATGATTCTGTCATGTGCTTTCGATTTTTGGGGGTTTCTCCCCATCGTATTAGACTAAATATTAAATCACTGCAAAAGTTCTTGTCCGATGCGAAAATTAAAAACAAAATATTACATACAAAAAAATAATTAATAGTCATAATCTCCATTGTTTTTAACAACTGTCTCACGTCGTCCTACAAACCTGTTGATGCCATTTTCGTAGAAACTCAATGGTTTTTGTTGAAAGAAGGTTGTGACATATTTTTCGTAGACTGTGCTGAGTCAATTTTTTTTGTCATTTAAATTGTTTTATAGAGACCAGAACAAATAGAAATCTAAATGTTGCTGCCGTTCCCAGGTTTACCCTGACCCAAGGTGGTAGCATCTGTTAGGGTCCTAGCTATGGGCAAATAGTGAACCCTCAAACAAAAAGAAAGCACTATGAAAGTATAAAAATACATTTTTATAGTAAAAATACCAGCAATACCTTTTTATGTAATTACCGGCAATTTTATAGCAAAATGACCGACAATACATTTTATCTATAGTTGAAGGAATACAATTGCGTTCAAAATATATTTAGTTGGAAACATAAAAGTGTTCAAAATATTTAGAGTTCTGCATTAAATAACAGTTCTGGTCCGGTTCCTTGTACCACGGGTGATGGTCCAAGGTAGAACCAATAAAGAAGAACTCGAATACGGATATGGAATAACACAGATATATTACAAACAGGAATATACACAGAGAAGTAGAAAGTGTTAGTACGAACAATCAGGTTTAGTAGTAATTGTCTGAACGCGACTCTGTTTCGGACTGCCTCTGACTCGACTGACTGACTTGCTCTGACTGACTGACAGACTCCTGACGGACCTCACTCAAGACTTCAAACTGAACTTTAGACTTCAGACGGAAACTCTCTGCTTCCTCTTGAGGCGCAGTATTTATTACGTATGGAATAGTCCATTATGTTATTATGGGTAAGGTCCCATAACAATAACCCATAGATTACAGCCAAACAAAATCAACCAATCAACCGAAGGAGCCAAGTAAGAAGAATACAGTGGGTGCTGGACGGTTTCCCGTTTCAAGTTTCTGCAAGGTCTGTTTTGCAATATGTGGTATTGCGTTGGAAAATGCCACCTTTTCGATTTGTCAAAATCTGCCGTTTTTTCTTGAATAACCGCATTGTGATTGGTGAGTTGATCGCAAAACTTCTTTGCAGTTATTGTTTAGCCGGTTGGAAGAAGCTTGAAGTGAATTATTCCACCAAACGGACAGCAATACCTTAACCACGCTTTCTGTTCGCTCACAAACTTGTCTCCATCTCGTTTTTTCGTCGAACGTTATCATAAACGATCCATTTTTCATCGCCTGTGACAATTCTGTCAAGCAGCGGCAGAGAAATCGCAGGGGAAACACAATCAATCTTTTTCTGTTCCATCAGGGAAATGTGTCACCTACGAGTCAAGTTTGGAAACGAACCCAAGTCTCTTAAAATGGCGAAAAGCAGTTGAGATTTCGATTTTCAAACTCTTAGCAATCTCTTCCTTCCGTCGAAATCTTTGGTTTATTCTCCACGATGGAGAGCAGAGAGTAATATGCAACTTTTCATCCGCCATCTTTAAGGCATCCATTTGTGGATAAAACGTCAACATTCAACAAAGTCTGACTCGCAACTGAACGATGCAAGATTTCAATCGGGAACACAGTAGAAATTGGCGCCAAAACAAATGCCGGTGTCAAGTTACCGTTTTTTTTTATATTAACAATGAAAATCAGGTAAGAAATTTTGCAATGATCTGATATCTGACAGTGTGGAAATGGCTCTCTCTCTTTCTACCCTCATCTGCGGATATTTCTGTGTTTAGTCTTTTTAAGGCTTATCACGCCCAGTGGCTTCATCATTCTAATGTAGGTAACTCTATTAATTCGTGATACCTAAGATTTCAAATGAATTTTTAAAAATGATAAAGCTTTCGTGAAGATTTTCATTTTAGCTTTAATTAAAACTAAATTTGCGATTTCCAGTAAGGCAAATATATAGATATTGAAATTATCTTGATTGGAATCGATTTTCATTTTTTTTTTTTGCTAAAATAGCTTTATTACTCGTCTTTCATTGCAATGTAATTCTCTTTATTAAAAAAAATCTTCCAAAAATAAAATACTTTTGTGAAACTTTATTTGAGCTGATTTAAAGTATAATTAATCTGGTTTCAAACAAATATTATTTATTTTAAGTTTAAAATAACACAGCAATGCATTTTTAAAACAAACAGTAGCTGTGTTTTTAAGCGACAGTAGCCATGTTTACGTGTTTGACGTGTATTGACAAATGACGAAAACGTGATGACAGCTTTCATCTTTGGTGTCTCGTCTTCACAAAATTAAGTAGTAATAGTTGTGGTGTAATGGATAACGGCTCGGAATGAGAAATCGGAGTGCCGAGTTCGAATTCCAGTTGCATTCACTTACGCACAAATACTCTTGGGTAGGTATGGATCTTCCTGCCAACTATGGGCTGAATAGCAGGACAGACTGGGTCATGTTTGTGGGAAAATCTGCCAAGTCAGTCATGAATCGAAAGAGACATGATCTGCTCCAACGTGTCTCACGCATGGCACTTAAATGATTGACTGAATAGATTGGCAGTTCAGTCTTATTCTTTTACAGTTGAAATTGCTAAATGCAGTCGCGAGTTCGATTCTATTAGTTTCTTCTTTCTCATTTCTCACCTGTGGAACTCTTGGTTACCTGTGAACTAAGATATTCAAAAATTCAAATGCAACGTCAATTGTCAATTGGAAAATAAAAAAAGATATAAGAAAGAAAGAAGTAGAAAAAGAAATAAAACAGTTTAGAAAGAAAGAAAGAAAGAAAGAAAGAAAGAAAGAAAGACAGAGAAAAGAAAAGAAAGAAAGGTGAAATAAAAGAAACGAAGAAAGAAGGAAAATAAAAAGATATAAGAAAGAAAGAAGTGGAAAAAATAGAATGGTTTAGGAAGGAAGGAAGGAAGGAGGGAAGATAGAAATGGCGATGAATTTATGAAAGAGAGATAGGAACGAAAAACGAAAGAGAAAAAGAAGGATAGATTAGAAAACGAGGAGTCGAAAGAAAAAAAATGTGAGAACGAAAAATATTTCAAGAAAAAGAATGTGAAAAAAGGTCTAAGGAAAGAAAATAAATTATTCATGAAGAAATGTAAAACGAAAGAAGAAATGTAAAACGCGTAAAATAAATTTCTACAAATAAGAATAATTTAAGAAATTTTGTCTGCATACAGTTGTAGACAACCCTGATGTCACGTGATATTTTACTCTTAGCCTCCTTCCGGCTGGTCTTCGTTACCTTAGACCAGCATTTCTCAACCTTTTTACCCTTGTGCCACCCTTGAAATAGTTTTCCTATTTCAGGAACCCCTGCATAAAAATTATTACATTCCATATATACTAATATTTATATCTTTTACATTTTTATTATGCTTCACGTAGTAAACATAATATATGGACGCCATGCATGTGTTCCGTCCTTGAGTGAGTCACTCAATGATACACGAGTCCGTCACGTACAGGTTCTTTCCACTAACCAGTGAAGGAAGCTTCACACAGATGCCATATAGACATTGCTAAATATATTCCTTATTATGATTATAATTTTGAATAATATATGAGGTTGATTTCTTAGTAATTGTACTAAAGCTCTTTGTACTTTACTCAATTTCTGAAAAGATATTTCAGTGAAACTATATAAGGAAAGAGTGGTGAACTATTGTGTCATATCGATCCTCCTATATGGCAGTGAATGCTGGATAGTCTCCTCACAGATAAAGAGAAAGCTGGAGACAACAGAACTACAGTTCCACTGAAGGATGCTGAGAATTCGATACACAGAGATTGAAGTAAGTTAATGTTATGGGTCCTTACCTATAACTACAGAATGAACTCTTCCTAACACTATGTATACTACGCCTCTCAAGAGAGAGGGTCGAATCGAGTCGAGCTTCTCGGCTTGACGGTCGAACTCACTGCCTCTGAGTTAAGAGGAACCCGGACGAGGCTCCGCCGAAGGGCAGAGTCCCGTTCGGGGAGGTTGACCAACCCGATCCCGTTTATACGGGTTATACGGGCATTTTTTGGCCGAGCCTACGGGCTCGGGAAACCCACATTAAACTCGGCCTTGTGCCACATGCAACCCTCGTGGGGGGTGGCTAGATATCGAATCGATCCGAGCTTCTCGGATTGACGGTCGAACTCTCTGCCTCTGAGCAGAGAGGAACCCGGACGAGGCTCCGCCGAAGGGCAGAGTCTCGTTCGGGGAAGTTGACCAAACCGATCCCGTTTATACGAGTTTTACGGGCATTTTTTGGCCGAGCCTACGGACTCGGGAAACCCACATTAAACTCGGCCTTGTGCCACATGCACCCCTCGTGGGAGGGGTGGCTAGATACCAAATCGAGCCGAGCCGTTTCGGCTTGACGGTCGAACTCTCTGCCTCTGAGCTGAGAGGAACCCGGACGAGGCTCCGCCAAAGGGTAGAGCCTCGTTCGGGGAGGTTGACCAACCCGATTCTGTTTTTACAGTTTCTAGAGGCATTTTTTGGACGAGCCTACGGGCTCGGAAAACCCACGTGAAATTCGGCCTTGTGCCACATCTTTCCCTCGTGGGGGGGAAGTAAATATCGAATCGAGTCGAGCCGATAGTAGTTCACTCCAAATTAATAATATTGAGTTGAATCTAAACAACATCATAATAGGACTTTTAACATTAAAGACGCAACTTTTTATACCAATTCATAACTTGCATATAATCTCTCTATCTTTACTGTCAGCAATTAGAGCATTTGAACCAGGCTTTGAGGAAAAAAAAAAGACCTGCTCTAGTGAATCGAAAAGAGGTGATGTTTCATCAGGACAATGCGCTACCCCACACAGCAAGAATCACGTCACAAAAGATCGAAGAACTTGGTTGGGAGAAAATTCCTCATCCACCTTATTCTCCCGATCTTGCTCCTTCAGACTACCATTTGTTTCGTAGCTTACAGAATCATTTGGAAGAAACAGCTTTTGTAAGACAGGAAGAGGTTAAAACTGACATTTGTGAGTTCTTCGAATCAAAGCCAAAAGAATTTTACAGTAATGGAATTAGTAAGCTTGTTAATAGATGGAAGGAAGTCATAGATAATCATGGAAAATACATTGTTGATTGAATCTGTAATTAAATGTAACATTTGGTCACTTGTTTTCTTTATTCAAAATTCGGACAGAACTTATGGGATGACCTGATACCATGGACAAAATATGTGAGCAATGTAGTTTTTGAGAAAATGGAAACACAAAGGAAATTACTTAATATTATGAAGAGACAGCTGAAATTTCTCAGGCACATCATGAGGAAGGAAGGTTTGGAAAATCTGATACTCACAAGACAGATTGAAGGCAAGAGGGCAGGAAGAAAACAAAGCCTAACATACTTAGGGTTATTGAATAAATGTACAGTAGAACAAGGTTTAGAAGAAATAACAAAAAGACAAAATTTATTAAGAGCTACAAAAGACAGGAAATTGTGGAGAGCCATGATCGCCTATGTTCTGAAGGTACATGATACATAATGAAGAAACATTCTATGAATAATTCTTTCCAATTTACTATAAAAAGTATTTTAAGTAAACAAGTGCAGTTATCTACATATGTATTCAGCTTCACACATCCTAAACCTTTCTGAATCTATTAATTAATTCAGCCTTAAACACCACCCGAGTTATGGTAATATCACATTGTTAACACTGGTTCCTATATGATCACCGAAGTTGGACAATGTTGACCGTGGTCAGTACTTAGGTGAATTTTGGGAAATATTAGATACTGTTGGCTTGGATGTATGGATTGTGTAAATTTCTAGGGTGCATAATGAGGAAAGAGGGCTTAGAAAATTTGATACTCATAGGGTAGATTGGAATGCAAGAGGAACAGAGGAAAACATAACCTAGATAGTCAGTGTAAGGGGAACAACATTTATGAACAGGACGGGAAATTGGGGAGAGCCATGACCACCAACGTCCCGAAGGGACACGGCACATAGAAGAAGTGATCGAATATACTGGGAGATCTTTTGGCAACTGTTAAAACAATTCTTATATTATTAGAAAAGAAGCGTCAAACTACAGTGTGATGTCTACCTGACGACATAGCAATGATGGGTTTCTAAGCGTAGCTTAAATGTGGCACAAGGCCGAAAATATGGGGTATCTAGTGAGGATCAATTTCACCATTTAGTCGGAAATGATCTAGCGAGACAAGCTTTCTAATCATTACACCACATCGAAGTGCTCTCGAAGTGTAGCTTAAATGTGGCACAAGGCCGAACGTATGAGACACCCACTGCGAATCGAACTCACTACTCAGTCGTAATTGATATAGCGAGACAAGCTTGCTAACAATTACACTACGCCAAGCTGCCTGTCTATTGGTAGAAAATAAAATATGTGAGGAAAATTGCGTTGGACCAATCTTCTAATGAGGAAGGGCCTGGTTGCCTTTAAAATCATCATCCTAAATCCTTGCCTTGGGAAACTGTCTCAGCTAAAAATGACACTTAGTGGTACTAGCTGAGCTTATCTTTGTAAGGCGCAAAGTAACACGTACACGGTACACAATGAAGTTATTATTCGGACTGCTTTTTTTTTTTTTTTTTTTTTTAAATAATTTCATCCCAAGCAAGGCGGTAATGCTATTAGTAAGCATCAAAGTTACAGGGAATGAAAGTGAAAGAGAAGACTGAGAATAGGGAGGATTGAGGAAAGGACAAAAAAAATGAACGGAATTCAAGAAGACAGAAGATGGTGATTGATGTTGCTTATAAACTTTTGAACATTGAAATTATTATAGAAGCAAGGAAACGGAAAGGAGTTCAACAGGTGAGAAGTGCGAGAAAAGAAACTGTTTGTAGAAGTGGCGGTTGCATTTAGCTATTTCGACAGTCTCTGTCTTTTTTACAAATACTTTCATGGTAATTGCTCCAATGAGCTGCTTTCACTGGTTCCCAGACTTCACGAATTCAGACGCCCTACGAGGCTGGCATCTCGCTCCCATCCTTACACTGTACAAACTTTTAAATTTAGCCGTCTCTTCTACTCCAATAGCTTCATATCTCGCACATCTCACCTCTGGAACTCCCTTCCCAATTACTGTTTCCCTGAGAGCTATAATCTCCAACTATTCAAATGTAATGTCAATCGACATCTCCAGTTACCTTGATTTACCCACTATCCTTCTCCTCATCCTTTCTTCTATCACTCCTATCTGCTCTCGCTCCAAATCTTCCCCAACCCCCTGCATCCTAGTGGCTTCACGCCTTGCTCGGGGCGTAATGCTTAAAAAAAAATATTACAATGATAATAGTTTGTGAGACTTGCATGCTAACCACTGATTCCCGGTGAGGTGCTTCAGAAAAGTAAACGATGAAATAGGATAACGTACGCATAGATACTTCATTATTGTCTCTATTCACCAGCAGATTACACAGTCTCATCAAAGCCGCCATTTTAAATTAAAAACAAACATGGCTTCCAATGGTCAAGTTCTGTGCTAATATAGCAATTTTGTTACCCGATTCATTACATAAACAAGTTTTTTTTCTGTAATTCTATGGCAAGACTGAGAGCGACGGATTGTTAGGATCGATACAAAAACTATACTTAGACATTACGTCATTTTTCTCTACCACCGGTAAAGCGGTGGTCAGGGCACAAAGGGTTAAGACTTATATTCGGCATTAAATAACCCAACAGTTAATTTGTCGTTAAATTAAATACCCGAACATCTTTTAAGATTAGATTAGGGCATCCCTGTCTGAATACTTATGTGTCCTCATGCATCTCGGTGAATAAATTCATACGCACATATATAAACTATTCGACTACCCGTCACCCGTGGGGTCCCTGACGGTTCAGGTTGTAAAACACTGAAGTTAATTTCGACATACCTTTGAAATGAATGTTAATTTTGTTATGATTCAGTTAAATATTTAAATTCGTACGTGTCATCATAGGTCTGGCTTTCAAGTTCATGTTCAACGTTTTATTGATTGTTTCAGCATTTAATAGGAATAGAACTTCTAGGATAAACTTTTAATCTTAATTTTTTAAATATACCCCAAATATTTTTTTTTAAATATTTAAAATATTGTTTTTTTTTTAAGAAAACTGAAATATAAATAATTACTCTACAAACAACTGGACGAAACAGCAAATCGGGATCTCTTTGTGTCTGTCTTTAACTCAAAAATATTGTTTAGAGAATTAGATACTTACAGGACATAATGGAGGCAAGGTAATGAATAACATTTAACGAGTTTGTGAAAATTATTAGTAGAACAGAAATTAGGTGAGATAACAAAAAGACAAATCCTACTAAGAGCTACAAAGGAGAGGAAGTTATGGAGAGCCATGATTGCTTACGTCTTGAAGGGATAGACTACATAGAAGAAGCAGATACCCGCAATAGTTTTACTGTATGTTATAATGGAACATACCTATTCTATAGTTAATAGACTCTCCCACCTATAATAATAGTAGTAGTAGTGAGATGGTCAGTGAGTCGATGTCGGACGACCGTTAGTCGGATATTAAAGTATCAGCCACCCCAACTAGATTACTGCGTCATTACCTATTATATCAAGTTCCTAACGTTTTGTACGTCGAACCTATTTTAGGACCGACTTAGTACAAATACAAGCCTCCACTGTGAAACCACTAGATAACACTGTAACAGTAGCTTGATTTTTATAAAATACTAGACTACCCGTCACCCGTGGAGTACCTGACGGTTCAGGTTATAAAACATTGAAGTTGATTTCAACATTCCATTGAAAGGAAAGTTAATTTTATTATGATTCAGTTAAATATTTCAATTCGTTCGTGTCATCATAGGTCTGGTTTACCGACTGTTTACCGCATTTAATAGGAATAGAACTTCTGGGATAAACTTAAACTTAAAACTATGAAATTAAGAACTTTGAAAATATTTTTTTAAATATGCCAAAAAATATTTTAAAAATATTTAAAGAAAATATTTTTTAAATACTTAAATAAAATTTAAACGTTTAAAAAAAGCTGAAATATTATTAACCTACAAACAACTGGACTAAACGGCAAAGCGGGATCTCTTTGTGTCTGTCTTTAACTTTAGAATATTTTAATTAAAAAGTTGTCTGTTTGAAGAAAGTTAAAATAAAAATACTTACTGTATAAACAATTCGTATATCATTATGCGCCGGACGGACGCACCACAGAAGCACGTACGCAATCACAGATTTTTAGTATTATATAGGTAAACACAGGCCTAAAAAATTACATTACATCACCATTGAATCCATTTTTAAAGAATCAGAATTAAGTCTATTACAGACAGTACGTATATAAAAACAGCCCCAGATTAATAGAATACTACCCCACTACGCTGACTGATCACACAAAGTGAAAACATTAGAAATCTTCCTACTAGACAGACACACATACACAATCGAATCGTAACCCTCTACCTCGAATGGTCGCCGAGCCTTGTAAAGGGTGAAGTTCGCTGTAAAAAAAAAAAAAAAAATTACGAATACACATATCCGATGCCCGCTTAGACATATTAGAATTTTTACAAACTTATATACCTTTAGAATAATCTACGGTTTTAATGCACGTGATATATGACTGACAAATGTGAATCTGTTATGGATTCCGGGGATGGAATCCTGCACAAATAAATAAACAACGCCAGTAATTGAGATAGAAAAATAAGTGTATTAAACGTAAGAATACAGACTTGAAGTGAAGATTAGTAGTCTAGAAATGCGGGTTAGTAGAAAGTATATGTACAAGTCTCTGTAAGTAAAGCCGTAACATCTCTCTCTCTCTCTCTCTGGACTCTTGTATAACTCTCTGAGAACACCCTGTGTCTGTCTCCGTATCTCTCAACCTGTCTCAACGTATCTCAACGTATCTCCACGTATCTCAACGTATCTCGGTATTTAATATCCCACCCACGAAGAATATATGTGGCACAAGGCCGAGTTTAAAGTGGGTTTCTCCGAGCCCGTAGGCTCGGCCAAAAATATAGCCTTTGAACCCGCCTAGACGATTTCAGGGCCTGTCTACCTCCGCGGACGAAACTTTGCCCTTCGGCAAAGCTTCGTCCGGGTTCCTCTCTGCCAAAGCAGAGAGTTCGACAGACGTCGAGACTGTATCGCGACGTAACTCAATAGCAGGTATTCTCTCTGTCAAATTAAGTATACTTTGGACGTTTGTTAAACGCTCTGTCCATCCAAGAAATAGGCTGTAACAGTTCTCCACTGCTGGCTTTTATTCTTTAATATCTGCCCTCTCTATTGCTTATTCTTTGTTTTTGAATTCAGAGTTGACCTTCTTTACTGTTTGTCAAGATAAGAGGAGATAAGAGATAGATCGACGCTTTTCATAATAGCATTATTGCGAAGTGACAGTAAGAAAATTGGCCAGAGATTGAACTCGATTTGCTAATTCCATTGTCTGTGTCAATAACAGCTACACTGTCTGTCTCGCACATTCGCCTATGTAAACACGGATATATATATATATATATATATATATATATATATATATATATATATATATATATATTATTTATTTAAAATATGATTCCTTCGCTACATAAGAGTTCTCATGTTTCAAAAACAAGAGCTGAAAACTTCAATATAATTATGAGAATTAAATTGAATTATGTAGCGGAGGAATCATATTTTTAAATAAATAATTATATTTAGGCTCTACTTTTGTATCGAACACTGTTTTTTTTTAAAATAATAACAAAAATACTAAAGAACTTCGGATTATTTACCTAATGAGTTATTTCCTATTTTCTATATACTTTTTATATATATATATATATATAGGTAACTATACTCGTTTTGAAAAACCTTCGGATTTTTGATTTGCCAATAATCAAATCATTCCCGTGGGAAAAAGGGTTTTAAAAAAAGAAAGAGCTAGAAACATGAAAGTCTGTCGCAAAAAAATCGCACAGATACAGGTTTAAAGTCCAAAGAAAAAAAACCCGACACGAGTAAACAACTAACTAACAAAAGAGCTCAATACAACCGTAGAGCAGACCTAGATAAAGTTAGTGAGCCAGACAAACCTACTTAGGCTTCACCTAAATGGATCGATTGGGCACTACGGCGTGGTGTAATGGTTAGAAAACTTGTCTCGCTAAAAGAGGTACGACTGAACAGTGAGTTCGATTCTCAATAGGTGCCACATACTTTCGACCTTGTGCCACATCTAAGCTACGCTTAGAAAAATCATGATCATAAGAATCTGAGACTGTAGTTTTTTCGGAGTCGGGAGGGGATCAGCGTGTATAGTGAATGTAATGCTTGAGATTTGAGGATTTTCCCTCTCATTTGATCTGTAACGATTGTCACCAGAGACATCAAGTGAGAGATAATAATAATAATAGTAAGTAGAAGTGTATACGCTTAGAAAATCATCTCGGGGCACTTCGAGGCGGTGTAACAGTTAGCAAGCTTGTTTCGCTAGACCAATTACGACTGAGTAGTGAGTTCAATCCTCACTGGTTGCCCTCTGTGCCACATTTAAGCTCTGCTTGGAAAATAACTATATATATATATATATATATATATATATACTGAGTGTAACAGCCAACTTTTTTTATTTTTTTAAGCATTATGCCCCGAGCAAGGCGTGAAGCCACTAGGATGTAGGGGGTTACAGAAGATTTGGAGCAAGAGCAGATAGGAGTGATAGAAGAAAGGATGAGGAGAAGGATAGTGGATAGATCAAGGTAATTGGAGATGTCGATTGACATTACATTTGAATAGCTGGAGATTATAGCTCTCAGGGAAACAGGAATTGGGAAGGGTGTTCCACAGGCGTGAGGTGCGAGGTATGAAGCTATTGGAGTAGAAGAGACGGCTACATTTAAAAGTTTGTACAGTGAAAGGGTGAGAGCGGGATGCCAGCCTCGTAGGGCGCTTGAATTCATGGAGTCTGGGAACCATTGAGAACAGCTCATCGGAGCAATTACCATGAAAGTATTTGTAGAAAAGACAGAGAGAGGCGACGGCGCGTCTGTGAGAGAGTGACTGTAGACGAGATGCCAGATCAGGGCCAATTATATTACATATCCGTCTCTGGATCTTGTCAAGAACTCTGAGCTCCAAATCGTGACAAAGCATAATTGTCTATCCTACAAAATGTTTAATGCCTAACAAAAAACAAAAAAAAAAACACTAAGCTAATTTAGTTTCTTTCTTCCCCGTTTTCAGATAAGACGTTTAGCCATCTTGACACCATTTGTCGTGAGAATCACCTTGAGTTATTCAGGTAGAAAGAGAACAGATTAGAATCGTTTTGTGCCAGACCCACTGTGTTCCCCAATGAGAAATGGTGAGACGAAAGAGATCATTCAGACCTTCAATATTGGTACCAACATTCATATTCTGGCTTCCATCTTCAAAGTCTATTCATGAACCGTCAAGAGAACGGTGAATAAGTTTTAAAAAAGAGGGGTCAGTACAAAGGAAAACAGGGTAAGGAGGTCAAAACAGGAAGAAGGATCATCGTTCCAACTTAGATCTATCAATTAGGCAAAATCCAACTCAGTCTATAAGATGTTTGGCACGTGAGAGTGGAGTTTCAGCTACGACAGTCCAAAGAGTAGTGTCGTGTGACGCACCTTGCTACTCCAGGACAGAAGGTTAGAACGTTAGAGAGGGTGAAGATAATCTTGAATAAGTTGGAAAATTATCCTGGAATATATATATATATATATATATATATATATATATTTGAACTTTATTTCAATCCTTCATGAGCTTTCGATCCTTAGCTATGATTAGATAATGATGAACATGTCATTTTCGTTTATAATCGATTTCATCAAAAATCTTCTGTTAATCTTGGAGAGATATTACATATTCTTATTGCACAAAGTAGAATCCAATAGTTTTATATAAACCTCAGAGAATTCCAGTAAAATATCTTTAATCATTCCTAAAATACAACTATTCAGAGCTTAATCTAATAATTGGACACTTTTGCTGTTACACGATTTGGACAGTTTTGCTGTTACACCCGGTATATATATATATATATATATATATATATATATATATATATATATAATTTATGGAGGAAGGGCTTAATGATATACCGTTATTGTGACTTCAACAGTTGACCAATAGGGACTAATGTTTCAGAACGCAAAAAAATAAACCACGCTCAATGTAGCGATCAAAGCAACTAAGCAACGCATAGAATTATATCCATTTCAACTGGCGCTTGTCCCATTGATCGGCTAATAATAATAATAAAGAAAGGAGAAAAAAAGACACAAAGACGTCGGCCAAGTTTGTGTAAACAGTTGATCTACATTTACGGGCAAAGACAAACATAGGACCGGCCATTGTGTGTGAGTGTCGTTTGGCTTGAGTAATTATGGCCGCTCGGGAGGCCAATGTATAAATCTATCAAGTCAGAACGCTCTTCTTGACTTTTCTATTTTTCTTTTATACTCTTTATTTTCATTTTCACTTTCACTTTCACTTTGCTATTCCCTTTGTGTTTACGTAGATATCAAACGACAAGACTTATCTATTCCGTTATCATAAATAGCAATGTATCAACACCCCATATATATATATATATATATATATATATATATATATATATATATATATATATATATATATATATATAATAATGCACCTTCACAGATCTGTATCCAGTTTATGTATAGATGAAGTTTTAGCAATTCTGATGCCGTAGTTCCACGAGTGGCCAATGTTCAGGCCCAAATAAAGAACAAGCATAATAGCGTATTTTAATCTATCTATCTATCTATCTATCTATCTATCTATCTATCTATCTATCTATCTATCTATCTATCCCGGCTTGTTCATCTCTCTTTTCTTTCTCTCTATCTCAGCCTGTTCATATCTATCTATCTATCTATCTATCTATCTATCTATCTATCTATCTATCTAAGTCTGTTCATTATCTATCTATCTATCTATCTATCTATCTATCTATCTATCTATCTATCTATCTATCTATCTATCTAAGTCTGTTCATTTATCTATCTATCTATCTATCTATCTATCTATCTATCTATCTAAGTCTGTTCATTTATCTATCTATCTATCTATCTATCTATCTATCTATCTATCTATCTATCTATCTATCCCGGCTTATTCATCTCTCTCCTTTTCTTTCTCTCTATCTCAGCCTGTTCATATCTATCTATCTATCTATCTATCTATCTATCTATCTATCTATCTATCTATCTAAGTCTGTTCATTATCTATCTATCTATCTATCTATCTATCTATCTATCTATCTATCTATCTATCTAAGTCTGTTCATTATCTATCTATCTATCTATCTATCTATCTATCTATCTATCTAAGTCTGTTCATTATCTATCTATCTATCTATCTATCTATCTATCTATCTATCTATCTATCTTAGTCTGTTCATTATCTATCTATCTATCTATCTATCTATCTATCTATCTATCTATCCCGGCTTATTCATCTCTCTCCTTTTCTTTCTCTCTATCTCAGCCTGTTCATATCTATCTATCTATCTATCTATCTATCTATCTATCTATCTATCTATCTATCTATCTATCTATGTCCCATATTTTACTTCGTAGCTATCACCTTCGATCAATATTTTAGCATTAGCGCAAAAACTAATCAAGCGACCAATCAATCGGTTAGTGTTATTTGTATCAACCAGTATTCCAATCGATCAGTCTATTTGCTGATCAATTGATATCTGAAACACACCCAAAAGAATGTACACCTAAACACATTCATTTCTCAATCTACGCATAATTATTCACGCAGGAAGACATTATCAAAATGATTTCCTTTCCTTTTCTTTTATTCTTTAATGTTTCTTTTTGGCATTCAGTTTTTTTTTCATCGTTTATTTTGCGTTAATGTCTGTTTCTTTTCTTTCTTTTTCTTTCTTTCTTTCTTTTTTCCTTTTTTGTTTTTTTCTTCTCGCCTTTTTTCTGTCTTTTGCACGTTTTCCTTTGACAGATTTTTTTCTTCCTTTTTTTTCTTTTTGAGTTTATTCTTTCCTTCTTTATTCCTTTCTTTCTTTCGATTCCTATATAGTGTAACCCGGATATAAGAGAGTTGTCGGGACCGGAGAAGAAGTCTCTTATATCCGGGTTTCTCTTATATCCGGGTTTGGTCTATTTTGTTTAGGTAAGTATGGCTCTAATTTGGGACCTGAGAAAATCTCTCTTATATCCGGTTTTCTCTTATATCCGGGTCTCTTATATCCGGGTTACACTGTATTTTCCTTTCTCACTTTTTTCCCTTTAATTTATAACTTTCATTCTTTTGCGATGTTTTTTTCTTTCTTTTTTCTTTTTTTCGCTTTTCATTTTTTCTCCGTTTTTTTTTTTCAATTATTCATTTTCTTTGTTTGTTTGCTTCTTTCTTTCTTTCTTTCTTTGCGTTTTTTTCTTTCTTTCTTTGCGTATTTTTTCTTTCTTTTTTGCTTTTTCTTTCTCACCATTTTTCTTTTTTTTTTTTTACACGTTTTCCTCTGAATGATTTTTCTTTTTCTGTTTTTTTTTTTTGTTTCCTTCTTTCGATCTCTATATATTTATTGTTCATTTTTCTCTTTATTTTTCACTGTCTTTCTTTCGCGATGTTTTCTTTCTTTTTCATTTTTCTTTCTTTTTTTCTTTTGCGTTTTTCTTTTTCTTCTTTTCTCCGTTTTTGGCATTTATTCCTTTTCTTTCTTTCTTTCTTTCTTTCTTTCTTTTCACGTTCATTTCTTTCCTTGTTTCATTTTTCTCGTCGCAGTATCATGCGTGCACTAATTTTACGCTACAATAATAAAACTGACATCCGACTCTCCTTCGAATGTTACACCCATCACCTCTTATTTTAATTCAACACCCATCCTTCCCCACCTTTTCTCTCATCGCATATTATCACTCACTCATTTTTTCTTTCCATTCCCTCCCTTTCTAAACCCATATTTTCCCATCATTACTCTCTTCTTACTTCCCTCTCCACAGCCCTTATTCTCCAGTTCATTCTTGCTCTCCTATTTTTGCTTTCCTTTCCCTTCTCTTTCCAACGTCTTTAGGCTTTCATCTTTCGTCATTTCATTTATTCCTTTCGCTTTTTCGTCTCCAGCGTCCTTTATGTTTTCTGAATTACTGTCTTTCTTTCCTTTTCATTTGCTTAAGTATTTCCTTTATTTTACGTTCTCGTATTTCTCTTCATTTTCTCTCCATCCTTACTCTCCACTTGCTTCTCTCCTATCGTTTTATTTGCCGGCCAGATATTCCATTCTCTTTGCAGCCCGAACCAAGAGACTGCCGCATCTCATCTATCTATCTATCTATCTATCTATCTATCTATCTATCTATCTATCTATCTATCTATCTATCTTGTTATGTCTCACAGATGGTTCGTATCTAGTCGCTTCACATCTATTATAATTTGATCGCAGTATTCTAGCAAAGCTTTCTTAGATATCACATTTTTATACATGTCCATTAAGCTGTCTATATTCTTTCTTTCTTTCTTTCTTTCTTTCTTTCTTTCCTTCTTTCTTTCTTTCTTTCTTTCTTTCCATACTGATCCTATCTATCGATTTATCTAAGATTAGAAAACAGTACTTTTTGTGAAATTATCTATCTCGGCATTTTCATCTCTCTCTCTCTCTCTCACTTTCTTTCACTATCTATCTATCTATCTATCTATCTATCTATCTATCTATCTCGGATTGTCCATCTCTCTCTCTCTCTCTCTTTCTCTCTACCCCAGCCTGTTCATATCTATCTATCTATCTATCTATCTATCTATCTATCTATCTATCTATCTCGGTCTCTTCATATCTATCTATCTATCTATCTATCTATCTATCTATCTATCTATTTTTACTTCTTCCTCTTAATTTTTATTTTCTTTTTCATCTTCTTTCTCCCCTACCCCAAACTTTTTCATCTTTTTTTCCACTTCTCCTGCTGGTCTTCCCCATGCACTGTCCACTCTCCATCTGGACCCACCCAGCCCGGCTCCCAAGTGACATTGTCACGCACAATTAAGTCCGGATTGCCTACGCGTCCCTGATTAATTTAATAGACATGATTTTATGATAGAGCCGTGCCACGACAGACGACACATGTCAACACAAACAGCCAGCCAGACAGCCAGACCGACAGAGAAAACGACGGACAGAGATAGTCAATTAGATTGATGATGATGATGAGGAGGAGGATGGTGGTGATGATGATGATGATGAGGAGGAGGATGTTGATGATGATGATGAGGAGGATGGTGGTGATGATGATGATGATGATGAAGAGGATTCTGCTGCTGCTGCTGCTGATGATGATGATGTTGATGATGAAGAAGAGAAGGATGGTGATGATGATAAGGATGATGGTCTCACGCGCGCACTCTCACATACGCGTGCACTCACACGCGCACGCTCGTGCTCAAAGAATGAAAAAGGGGAAAAAAAATCAACGTGAAATGAGAAAAAAAAAGTTTAAATTCATAAACATTGACATAGTGAAAGGTAGATTTTTTTTTCTGTCTATATTTCTGAGATGAGGTATTGTAATTATTTACATTATTCACATCGTTCGGACTGCAGTCCTCACCTTTACTGAAAATATTCACGACGTTTCGGCCACTGTACGCTCCGGCCATCTTCAGGTGATTGGAATTTCGAACTGAACCCTTTATGTCTGGAACCAGAAGAATCTACGCCGTTGGACGAAATAAAGGTTTCAGTTCGAAATTTCAATCACCTGAAGAAGGCCGGAGCGTACCCTAGCCGAAACGTCGTGGATATGGCAATAAAGATGAGGACAACATTCCGAATAATGTAAAAAAAAAAATAGATGCTTTTGTTTTAAACTTACGGTGAGATCTTGTTACTTCAAAAGTTAAATGATGAGGCTTAATTGCTAGCCTTACGCTTAAATTCATGCATTAGAGACGCCAGGGAGGAAATCTCATCAGAACAAATGCAATAAAATATATTTATAGAAAAGACAAAGGAAAGCCACCTCAAAATGGTGGGAAAGTGACTGAAGTCGGATATACAGGTTGAGTTTTTATTATTTAATCGGCAAAGTGCGTGTATTTAACCTTTTTTTATTACAGTTTCAAAATTTCGAATAAGATGTTGTAAATCGGGATCGAAGTTTATGTTTTGTTTCGTTTCGTTCAAGTACTTTCGACTTACTCAGTCATTATTAAGAAGTCTCTTCACTTTTTACTGTTTTGTTGGCTACACCCAAACAACAGTAATTCAATTAAGTGCAATGGGAGGTCATCTATAACGCTTTATATAGATAGACATGGGCAGACAGATAAATACTAAGAGCGATCAGGGCGCGCGAAATGAGAGACATCTGGGACTTTAGTTAGGGCCTAACGCAACATTAATAGGTTCAGAGAACACTCATCACTACTGGCATTCAGTAAGCAAACCAGAAAAGGAGAGGAAACAAAAAATTGAAATATATATGTCATAGAGAGAGAGAGAGAGAGAGAGAGAGAGAGAGAGAGAGAGAGAGAGAGAGAGAGATGAAAATGAAGAGTCTCTTGAAAATGAAGACTCTCTTATATATATATATATATATATATATATATATGTTATGGTCCAGGTCCTTGTACCACGGTGATGGTCCAAGGTAGAACCAAATAAGAAGAACTCGAACATGGAGATGGAATAACACAGATATATTACAAACAGGAATATATACAGAGAAGTAGAAAGTGTTAGTACGAACAATCAGGTTTAATAGAGAGAACAATGTAGTCTCGACCAGTATCACTATTCCAATGTCTTGCAGCAATTGTCTGAACGCGACTCTGTTTCGGACTGACTCTGACTCGACTGACTCACTCGCTCTGACTGACTGACTCCTGACGGACTTCAGACTGAACAGTATTTAGTCACCCCCCCCACGAGGGCATCATGTGGCACAAGGCCGGTTTAACGTGGGATCTCCGAGTCCGTGGGCTCGGTCAAAAATATGCCCTTTGAACCCGTATAAACGTGTTCGGGGTCGGTTTACCTTCGGCGTAGCCTCGTTCGGGTTCCTCCCCGCCCGAAGGCAGAGAGTTCAACCGATCAGCCGGTCAGCCGATCGCCCGACTTCGGACTGAACTCCCTGCTTCCTCTTGAGGCGCAGTATTTATTACGTATGGAATAGTCCATTATGTTATTATGGGTAAGGTCCCATAACAATATATATATATATATATATATATATATATATATATATATATATATATATAATATTATATAAAAGGATTACTTAACTTTTAAATACTAATCTTATCCCTACTTGAAGTTTCTTGGTAAGATTTCCAGTCTTCAGGGTTTGTGGTTTTAAACTGTATTTCTAGTTTTTTTCAATTGTTTCCGCGTCTTTTTTCTCTCCGTTTTGTACACATGGTTATATAAAAGAAGTGGTCCTGATTGTTTCTTGGCCTGAAAAAATTCTATCATTTTATTAGAATCTGACCAGTAAGACCAAATAGCAGATAAATTTTGTAAGAGCGTTTTGGTCAGGCCGCTGATTTTTTAGCATCCTCTTCGAAGATATACACACACGCACACACACATATATATATATATATATATATATATATATATATATATATATATATATATATATGTATGTGCGTGTGTTAATTTATGTATTATTTATATATTTTATGCATACAGAATTATCATAATGTGTATCCATCTCTTTCACTCACTTCCTCTCTCTCTCTATATATATATAAATATGTATGTCGTAATGTATAGCCATATTTCTCGCCCCATATATATATATATATATATATATATATATATATATATACATTTTGCTCGAGTGGTTGAGGATCAATTTCTACATGTTTCCGCGAGTTTTACTGAGTGCGACAAAGCTACAGTGGCAACAAATGCTATCATTGAGGAGGAGCAGCATGCTGCCATCTTGCTTTAACATTTGCAAGCAGTTGATCCCGGTGTTCAAGTCTACCTTGCTCAAAACTTTGTGTAGATGAGAAGCAGGACAGGCACCCAGTTCCTTCGTTCTGATGCTGTGTTTTCCCATGAAGAAAGGCGGAGGCTGCATCGCTTTATTCACACACACACACACACACACACACACACACACACACACACACACACACACACACACACACACACACACACACAAAATATATATATATATATATGAGGCCTCATATATATATATATATATATATATATATATATATATATCAAACCTACAAATTCAAAAAAGAATATATATATATATATATATATATATATATATATATCGTAATATGCATCCATATCTCCTTGCTGCCAGATGTAGTTTATCGTCATACCCACGACTATGCAGAATTTGTATATATATATATATATTCTCATCCACTGACTGACAGTTTCGTTGTATCACCGCTCATCAGTGTGTCTAGACGCCCGGTTGCCTCTAGCTCGGATTGAAACCCAGCTGAATTGGCGCCAGTCAGAGATTCTACCCCTAAGTCGTTGGCGCATGGCAGGGTTGAAGGTCAATTTATTTTTAGATAAACACACAGTGACTGAGAGAATTCGATTCGTTTTACCCAAGAGTCTTGCATTTTTACCAGTAATAGCCACTGTTTACAAACTCACACTTCCTCCCCAGAGAGCTCAACCGAAACCAGGAGCATATATATTGTCATCCACAGACAGACACTTTCTCTGCATCACAGCTTATCACTGTGTCTAGACGTCCGGTTGCCTCTAGCTAGGATCGAAACCCAACTGAATTGGCGTCAGTCGGAGATTCTACCCCTAAGCCCCTAATATCATTATTTTCCTTTTTTACTAAATTTTATTATGGAAATAAAAATGGCAAGACGTGTTTTACCATTCATGATTAAAAGGAAAATAGGAAGAAGTAAAAAAAATGACCAGCCAATCGGTTTCGCCCTCACTCAACAGAGCTAAAATCGAGGGGAGTCTAAATATTGCAACATAAAATATAAAACATGAGAAGCATGTAATAAAATAAAGCTGGAAAGATCACATGGAAATCATGTCAAGCCCTAACAGGCATTCCCTCTGTTTACAGAGGGAGAGCTGCCTGAACCTGACATAGAACACATAATGAGCATGACTAAGGATTGAAAATGAGTCAGTGGCACAATTTGGATTGTTTATAAAGTGCTCAGCAATGGCGGAGCCGTATGTGTTCCAGATATTGTCACCAAATTGGAACGTACCATTCCTAATTCTTCCGGGTACATGCTGGTTCATCCGTGCGCGTATATATATATATATATATATGTGTGTGTGTGTGTGTGAAAAAAAAAAATTAGCCAATCCTCCGTTGGTTTAGTGGAAATAGAATTTTGTCTTATTTTGAACTTGGCAAATAAAAACTCCATATTTGATTTATGTCTTCAATTATTATTTCGTTTCGCATGCAAATTGAGAGTAATTTCGTAAATGCATTGTACTTCTCAAATATCAAACCAGTAATATCAATACCGTAATCTTTTGACAGCACATTTGAACTCGCTGACACATACGCGCTCGCTCACGCACCTATCACAGACCTATCTATCTATCTATCTATCTATCTATCTATCTATCTATCTTATGTTCATATTATCTATACCTGTCTATTCATCGATCTATCTATCTATCTATCTATTATCTATCTATCTATCTATCTATCTATCTTATGTTCATTATTCATCTATCTATCTATCTATCTATCTATCTATCTATCTATCTTTTAGTGTGTTCATCTATACTATCTATTCACATCTATCTATCTATCTTATGTTCTATCTATCTATCTATCTATCTATCTATCTATCTATCTATCTTATGTTCATTATCTATCTATCTATCTATCTATCTATCTATCTATCTTTTAGTGTGTTCATATCTATCTACTATACCTGTCTATTCACATCTATCTATCTATCTATCTATCTATCTATCTATCTATCTATCTATCTTATGTTCATTATCTATCTATCTATCTATCTATCTTTTAGTGTGTTCATATCTATCTACTATACCTGTCTATTCACATCTATCTATCTATCTATCTATCTATCTATCTATCTATCTATCTATCTTATGTTCATTATCTATCTATCTATCTATCTATCTATCTATCTATCTATCTTTTAGTGTGTTCATATCTATCTACTATACCTGTCTATTCACATCTATCTATCTATCTATATATCTATCTATCTATCTTATGTTCATTATTATCTATCTATCTATCTATCTATCTATCTATCTATCTATCTATCTTTTAGTGTGTTCATATCTATCTACTATACCTGTCTATTCACATCTATCTATCTATCTATCTATCTATCTATCTATCTATCTATCTATCTATCTATCTTATGTTCATTATCTATCTATCTATCTATCTATCTATCTATCTATCTATCTATCTATCTTTTAGTGTGTTCATATCTATCTACTATACCAGTCTGTTCACATCTATCTATCTATCTATCTATCTATCTATCTATCTATCTATCTATCTATCTATCTATCTTTTAGTGTGTTCATATCTATCTACTATACCTGTCTATTCACATCTATCTATCTATCTATCTATCTATCTATCTATCTATCTATCTATCTATCTATCTATCTATCTATCTTTTAGTGTGTTCATATCTATCTACTATATCTTTTCTATTCATCTATCTATCTATCTATCTATCTATCTATCTATCTATCTATCTATCTATCTATCTTATGTTCATTATCTATCTATCTATCTATCTATCTATCTATCTATCTATCTATCTATCTATCTATCTTTTAGTGTGTTCATATCTATCTACTATACCTGTCTATTCACATCTATCTATCTATCTATCTATCTATCTATCTATCTATCTATCTTATGTTCATTATCTATCTATCTATCTATCTATCTATCTATCTATCTATCTATCTATCTTTTAGTGTGTTCATATCTATCTACTATACCAGTCTGTTCACATCTATCTATCTATCTATCTATCTATCTATCTATCTATCTATCTATCTATCTATCTATCTATCTCAGTCTGTTCTTATCTATCTATCTATCTATCTATCTATCTATCTATCTATCCAGGGTATATCTTGGGTATGACGATAAACAGTAAGGCCTCTGATCGGGAGATTGGAGGCTTTGAGGAGCATGGAACCACCTCTTAGTTACTATTGTTCCCAGGTCCACCCTGATCCTGGGTGGTAGCACCTATTAGCGTTCCAGCTATGAACAAATAATGAACTCCCAAACTGGGGTCCACATATGAAAATATATTAGAAAAGATTACCAGCAATATATTTTCATAGTAACCCCCCGGCAAAAAAAAAAAACACATTACATTAGTGAAAAAGAAAATTGCCAAAGCCCACAAAAGAATATCTTTTCTGCATTAAATGAATCATAAGAAGTTGTGTATGCCGTTAAATCAAACAAACCAAATTCTCTCCCTATCAATAAAAACCGGGTGTAACAGCAAAACTGTCCAAATCGTGTAACAGCAAAATTGTCCAAATCGTGTAACAGCATAATTGTCCACCTAACAAAATGTTTAATATCTAAAAAAAAACACTAAAATAATTGAGTTTCTTTTTTCCAAGGTTTCAGATGAAACGTTTAGCCATCTTGACACAATTTGTTGTAAGGATCATTTAAAAACCCTTTCATTTATTCAGCAAAAATTAGAAGAGGTTAAAATCGTTTCTTTTTTCAGACCCCTTGTCTTCCCAACTGAGCAATGGTAAGAGGAAAAATGTCCTTCAGGCCTTTAGTAATGGTACCAACATTCATACTCTGGCTTCCATCTTCAAAGTCTATTCAAGAACCATCAACAGAACGGTGAATAAGTTTTAAAAAGAGGGAACAGTAGAGAGGAAAACTGGATTAGGGGGTTACAACAGGAAGAGGGATCACCATTTCAACTAAAGAGATCAATTAAGACATGAAAATGAAATCGTCCATGAAACATGTGAGGCATTTTGTTACTCCAGGAGAGAAAGTTAGAAGGTTAGATAGGGCGAAAATCATCTTGAATAAGTTGGAAAATGATCCTGAATAATATATATATATATATATATATATATATATATATATATATATATATATATATATATATATATCATTCCTTCATGTGCATCCGATCTTTACCTATGATGAACATAATGATGAACATACAATTTTCGTCTATGATCAATTTCATCATGATTCTTCTGTTAAGCTTGGAGAGTAATTGTGCATTCTTATTGCTCAAAGTAGATTCTAATATTGTTATAAAAACATCGGAAAATTCCATTAAGATATCTTTAATCACTTCTAAGATGCAACAGTTCAAAGCTGCTTAATCTAAGAATTGGACAATTTTGCTGTTACACCCGGTATATATATATATATATATATATATATATATATATATATATATATATATATATATATATATATATATATATATATATAGTTGGTCAATAAAACAAAGTCAAACGAAAGGGTACCGATGAAATCAGTACGAAAAATATTTACTAATATTACCGGGTGACAAAAATGAAGCAAGGAGGTTAAGGTTTCAAGTTCGGAATTTTCGAAAACGCGGATGGGAAAAATAAACGGAGGGACGGTGGAAAATATCCAACATTAGTTTTTTGAGGTGGGTACCACTTTCTTATATTGTAATTATCATTATTATTATCATTATTAGTAGTAGTTTTTGTTACGTTTTTATTTCAGTTTATTTTTTCCGTATCCCCCATTTTCTGACAATGATTTTCCAAAATTCGCTCTTGCATGGAGTATTGCTGGCATATATGGTCTGGAGTCCCTTCTGTTTGCCTCGGGGTTCTTGATAGGCTCCAGACGCGGATATGCGATATAATTGGCCCTGTTCTGGCATCTGGTCTACAGTCACTTTCTCACAGATGCGCCGTCGCCTCTCTCTGTCTTTTTTACAAATACTTTCATGGCAATTGCTCCGAGGAGCTGCATTCGCTGGTTCGCAGACTTCATGAGTTCAAGCGCCCTACGAGGCTGGCATCCCGCTCTCACCCTTTCACTGTCGAAACTATTAAATGTAGCCGTCTCTTCTACTCCTAGCTTCATACCTCGCACCTCTCGCCTGTGGAACTCCCTTCCCTATTCCGGTTTCCCTGATAGCTATAATCTCCAGCTATTCAAATGTAATGTTAATCGACATCTCCAGTTGCCTTGATCTATCCACTACCCTTCTCCTCATCCTTTTTTCTATCACTCCTATCTGATCTTGCTCCAAATTTTCTGTAACCTCTTGCGTCCTAGTGGCTTCTCGCCTTGCTTGGTGTGAAACGCTTAAAAAAAGAAAAGAAAAAAAAAAGGATTCTTTAATCCTTTTTTTGTAGTATTTCTTCCCTCTTTTTTCTCTTTTATTTTATTTCCATTGCCTTTTTACACTCTGATCCTAACTCGATACACAACACATCTATTTTTATATGTTTTTTTTTCACTTCCTCTTTTCATATTATTATTATCTTTATTTTTAGTATTATTTTTTTATTTTAAAAAATTTTTTTCAGTTTATTAATTCCGCACCCTTCATAATCTAACAATGATTTTTCTAAAAGAATTCTTTCACCTTTTTTGTGCTATTTCTTTTCTTTCTCTCTTTTTTGGTTTTTTTTTTTTTTTCATTTTACTTTTATTGACAATCTCGCTATGTCCCCACACCGATCCTTACTCGCAAAAATAAAATCTTTCAACACTAATACTGCCCCACCCCTGGTCCTAAGACCCTTTTTCCTCTATGTCCAACATCTCACCACCCTACCACCGACCACCAATCACAATTTTTAATTTTAATTTTTAATTTTTTCAGCGAGAAATCAAACAGGGAACGGATTTTTTTCTTAAAATTCCACCTACAAGCGGATTCTGTCACCTCAAAAACCTAATGTTGGATAGTTTCCACCCTCCCTCTGTTTATTTCTCCCATCCGCTGATGAAGAACACAGGTGTATTCGAAAATTCCGAACATGGAACCTCAATCTCTGTGCTTCATTTTTGTGATCTGGTTAATATTAATAAATGTTTTTCGTACTGATTTCATCGGTATCCTTTCGTTTGACTTTGTTTTATTGACCAACTTATCTACACTACTTTATAAACTATATGAAACATAAGTAGACTCTTTTTTCAAAACTATATATATATATATATATATGTGTGTGTGTGTATATATATATAGGGAGAGAGTACAAGAAGCTACAGAGAAGCACCATCTTTTTTGACGTTTTATAACATAGACTACAAATGATATCTGGCGTTGTTTTAATTTTTTTTATCATTTCACCCCAAAGAAGGCGATAATACCACTAAGATGCAAGGGATTACTGAAAGTGAACAAGAATGGGAAGGCTTTAGTGAGGAGAAAGAACAATAACAGGAGAGGCTTCAAGAAGATAGAAGATGGCGATTGAAGTTGCATTTAGATTTTTGAAGATCGTAGGTGACAGGGAGGCTAGAAACCGGAAGAGGGTTCCACAGGCGAGAAGTGCGAGAAAAGAAACCGCCTGAATCGAACTTATGATTACACCTAGCTATTTCAACAGTAAAACAATGAGACCTAATTGCCAATCTAGTAGTACAATTAAATTCACACTGTCGAGTTACCAAGAAGGAGAACCGGTACATACCCGACTTCCCCACGGGGCAGGATGTGGCACAGGGCTGGTTCTTATGTGTGACATTCTCAGCCAGTAGGCTCGGGCAAAAATTCACTGTAGACCCTGCATGCACGGGGTCGGGTTTGTCTACCTCCCCAGACGATACTCTGCCCTTGCCTCGTCTGGTTTCCTCATTGTCCGAAGGCAGGCAGACTCTTCAGGAAGAAGAGGAGAGCCCATTATAACAACTGCCATGAAGATATTTACAGAAAAAGCCAGAGAGAAGCCATCTTACAGCGGTGGGAAAGTGACGATGTCGAGATGCCATGTTAGGACTGATGACATTATTGATCCTTGCTTGGATTTTTGTCTAGAATAAGACAAAACATCTAACAAACCACAAGACCAGTGCAAGCCAAGGGCCTTTTCTTTGGGCCACAGCATAAAACAGTCGTTTCATTTTTGGGGAGATTTGCATATGGCGTAAAGTGGTATCAGCGAAATCGTCGTAATTACAACAGTTTGATAGATCTAAATATTTTGGTAGTGATTTAAGTCCTGCATAACGAGAGACAAAAAAGGGTGACCAGGTTGATAGCAGACGCAGAAAGAAAACTATAAAAGCTTCTACAGAATTTAGTGAAGGAAAGTGACAAGAAAGGATTAAAAAGAAAGGATTAAACATAAAAAAGGTGCGAATTGCAAATCGGCGGTACCAAAATCAAACAAGTGCGGAAATTTAAATATCTGTGAATTGTTTTAACAGAGGACAGAAAATGCGACACTAAGATCCGAAGACTTATTGGGATAGACAAGGAAACATTCTAAAAGCAGAAGACTAAGAAATAGGAAAAGTTTCGCTAGAAACAAGGAAAAGAGTATTAAACTGCTACATGATACCTGTCCTCATGTATAGCAGTTAATGCTGGACAATTCTCTCAAAGATGAAGAAGAGACTTGAAACAACAAAAATGTGGACCTACTGAAGAATACTGAGGATACCATGGGCCGAACATGTGAGTAACGATATGCAGGAGCAACATCCTGTTAAGAGATATTTGTTTTCGAAGCTCTTTTGGAGAGTTCTGGTACCAAAATCAATATGATCAAGGCGTTGTCACCTGGGACACAGAAAGAAAGCTACAAAATTTCCTACGGAAGCAAGTGAAAGAAAAAGAGAAGAAAGGTTTATAGATCAACAGAAAGAAGACAAAATGCCTGGTTGTTAGCAAAATGATGAGCCTAAAGTGCGAATTGCAAATCAGCGATACCAAAATAAAACAAGTGCTTAAATTTAGATATCTGGGAAGAATTCTAACAGAGAACAGAAAGAGCGACACTAAGATCCGAAGGCATCCGAAGGCATCCGAAGGCGTATTGGAATAGACAAGGAAGCATTTCAAAAGATAATCAGAGTACAAAGAATTAGAAAAGTTTCGCTAGAAACAAGGAAAAGAGTATTAAACTGCTACATGATACCTGTCCTCATGTATAGCTGTTAGTGCTGGACGATTTCCCCAAAGATGAAGAGGCTTGAAGAAATAGAAATATAGCTCTACAGAATGCCGCTGAGGATACCATGGATCGAACATGTGAGTAACAATGAAGTTTTGGAGAAAATGAAAACAAAAAGGAAACTAATACTTAACATCAGGAAGAGACAGTTGAGGTTTCTGGGACACATAATGAGGAAAGAGGGCTTGGAGAATCTGATACTCACGGGCCAGATAGAGAGCAAGAGAGACAGAGGAAGACAATGCATAACATACTTAATGAGCTTCAGTAAATGGGTGGCGGAACAGGGCTAAGGAAAAATAACAGAAAGACAAAGTTTATTAAGAGCTACAAGTGAAGGAAGTTGTGGAGAGCCATGATCGCATACATCCCAAAGGGACACGGCACATAAAAAAGAGTAAAAACCAACAAAAGATAGGAAGCCGGGGAGGGCCATGATCATGGGTTCTATAGCCTTGGATGGAAACTGGTCTATTGCAGAAAGAAATAGCAACATACTGCGGCCAAAAAAAAAAAACAAAAAAACGCTTCGACATGATCACGCATGACACATAAATGAACTGAGAGGGGGTGACGGACAGACGGACGTCACAGAATTTTATATTGTAGAAAATCTTTGCAATCCGCTGACATGTGTTGAAATCCTTATATTATTTAGTATTGTTCAAGTCGAGATTTACAAAATCTACGTTACTTTCAATTTCCAATCGATGAAATTTGAATAAGCTGATTTGTTTGGAAAAATACTTTGATAAAACCCCTAATTCGCAGTTTTTCGCCCCGTATTAAAACCAACTGTACTTCATACCCCCTTTACCTGTTTGTACATCTCCCCAAAATTTGGTTTCGATCGGTGAATGTATGGCTATTTTAGAGGGCGTGACGGACGTACAGACTAACGGAAATCACAGAATTTTATATATAGACTAGCAGCATGGCCCGGCGTTGATTCAAAAATCGTACGACTCATACAGCAATCGCTATCACTTGAATTAAAATATTTTTGCCCTTCCTTGCCTTTAAAGGAGTGCCCTTTGCCATGCTGATGTTGCTACATGCCTTACTTCTTGCCTATCTCACACTGCGAAATTTTTCTAAGCTCTATACTAAACATTAAATCTGTTACGAAAAAAGAACTAAACAAAATGAACACAAAACGGTCAGAGTTAAAAAAAAGACTCGTAACTGGAAAAACCGAATGAAAAAAGAATGTTAACAACAAATACTTTTTCACACCCAAAACATTTCTGCGGAATCAGAATCAATGTTGAGTTTAAGCAAGCGAATAAGCCAATTGGCGTAAAGTGCCATGCACATTTAAATTTTTCCCACTTGTGACGAATGCAGTTATCGATTTAAGTTAACATTCGTGTCAGTCAGCTGTTGGCTCTTACGCTGGCCAATAGAATTTTCCTGCCTATTCGTGGCCGAGAGCTATAGGCTCTCACTCTGGCCAGTAGAAAATGGTCACAAACTACATGAACACTATCGATGTGAGTTGGGAAATGCAATGTCGGTGTTGGCCTTCCCGCTAACTTGGAGCATGTGCATGTAAATTTTGGTGCAAATCGGTCGAAAATTGCGGCGTGCATTGCATTCGTTACACACACACACACACACACACACACACACCCTGTTACGCACTTTTCCTTTGTTCCGCTACCCTACACAGGTTTGTTTGTTTAGGTAATTTGTGTATGCCGTAAAATGGTATTAGAGAAATTTTCGCAATTAGAGTATGCAGTATATTCTTATAGTTTTGAAAGGGTTTTCTCATTATGTGTCTTATTAATTTCAACTATCTCTTTCTGAATTTGATTACCGTTTCTAAGACCGAATTTTGACGCTAATTTGATAGCTGTAAATGGATATAGAGTTTGATCAACGGCATCACCAGTACACACGCTAATTTTATATCTTATGCATGATGCGACCCTCTTAAAATTAGCTTCAAAATTAGGTCTTCAATAGTCGCAGGATACGCTAGTATATACGGTATATATTTAAAAAAAAATTAGAATTTTTTCGCGAACACACACACATATTTTGAGCTTTGAAAGTTTCAGTTAATTCGCTTTAGTAATTCAACTCTCCGAGTTTTGGTTCCTCTGCTGTGGCCTTCGGATTTATAGCATTTTATAACAGATACTTGAATTGCTGAACTTGCATCATTTTCACATCTCCAATGTGTAGCTTGCATATTGGGCTGCCTCTTTTACTCAAGACCATTCATCATGTCTTCTTACAATAATCAGTCCTTCTTTCTTGCTTTTCTTTACTATCTTGTCTGAGAGATATTGCAGTGTTCTTTATGTGTTTGTGATCAACACAGTATAATCTGCTTATCATATGTTGTTAAGACTGAACGCACTGATAATAAATCCCGGTAGGAATCCTAGTTCTCTTAGGATCGCTTCGCCGTAAAGGTTGAAGAAATCCGGTGAGAAGACGTATGTTTGTCTGACTCTTTTTAAAAAAAATGTTTTTGTGTATTTGCTCAATCCATCTTCTTGAGGGATGCTGGGAACTATTCAAATGGGAAATATTGCTAAAATCAACAAGAATATATGAGGAGAGTGCTGTAGTAATAAAAAAAAAGACTTGTTGCTACATGATCCCCAGCAGCAGTCAGCAAATATTATCGTAAAATGCTCAAGAATCCGAGGGACACTTTGACGTGGTGGTAATTGTTAGCAAACTTGTCTGGCTCGATCAATTACGACTGAACCGTGAGTTCGTTCCTCACTGGGTGCTCATTCTTTCAGCCTTGTGCCACATCTAAGCCACGCCCTTCGACGTGTTAAAATGGTTAGCAAGCATGTCTCGCTAGATCAATTACAATTGAGTAGTGAGTTCGATTCTCACTTAGTGACCTATGCTTTCGAACTTGTGTCGTATCTAAGCTACGCTTATTAGATGGCACTCCGACGTGGCGTAATGGTTAGCAATCTTGCCTCACGATATCAGTTACAACTGAACAGTGAGTTCGATCCTCAATAGGTGCCACAGACTTTCGGCCTTGTGTCACATCTAAGCTACGATTAGAAAATCATGATCATAAAAATCAGAGACAGTCGTATTTTTTCGTGGGGAAGGGATCAGCGTGTATACTGAATGTAATGCTTGAGATTTGAGGTTTTTCCCTGTCATTCGATCTGTAGCGATGGTCACCAGAGACATCAAGTGAGAGAAGCCAACAACAACTATAATAATAATAGTAATAATTCAAATAAGTAATTAGATATGATGAACGTAAAATATTAGCAAGAAAAACACAATAAAAATTCGATTAAAGAAAATAAGTGGCGGACATATTGTAAACGGAAATCATGGCGACTTGAATGTCAACAGCGGCTAAGCGACCCCTCGTGGCAGGCACAGCTATGATGTTCGCTTATCTCGGCATCGCCGTCGTCATCAATTTGTAATTTAGATGTTGTTTCCTGATTGGCTGTTCGTGTCAATGTCGGCCGGTACAGACGCGGGCTCGAGAGAGTTTGCCGTTTCAGACGATATCTTGCGTCATTGCTCTGATCGTACTGCTTTCTCTCCATCAACAGCCCAACGTCCCGTGGGAGTTAGGCAAAATATTACGGGGTCCTCAGAAACAGCGTTGCGTGATTAATATATAAATTTGCGGTTTTATATTTGGTTTTTACATTTGTTTAGTGTTTTGATTTGAATTAGGGAGAGCCTCGGAATCACAGTGATTAGTTGTTCAAGGATCATCCTAATTAGTTATATTTTGTTTCATTCATTTCGCCCGAACCCAGGCGATAAAACAAGAGGTCACTGAGTGTGAAGGAAACTGAGAAAAAAAGTTAATAAAAAAAAAAACAGGGTTCATAGCAAAGAAGATGGCGATTGACGTTGTATTTGAGTTGTTGAAGATCGTAGTTGCAGATGACACAGTGTTGATAGCGAGATACAAAAAAGAAACTGCAAGACCTCGCACAGAAAATAGCGAAGGAAAACATGAAAAAAAAAAAACCTAGTCGGAGTTAACTCCTCCTTAATTTGCTAATCGTTCACTAGGGGTCGCTCTCCCTACACTACAAATAATAGGCGGTTTCTTGCCTAGTTCTCTTTTTTTTACTTTGCATTTTAGCGAACACATTTAAAAGATGTGATCTCTCAGAGCTTTGCGTTTTGCCCACTTGTGGGAAAACGCCGTCAAACACACACACATACATACACGTACGTACAAACTCTTTACGTTCACGCACAAACACAAACGTTAATGTCTTTGTCCATTGTAAATCTTGTTGTTTAATACATATACTTGTTGTATATATATATATATATATATATATATATATATATATATATATATATATATATATATCGGTCTTTTTTTGTTTTCTTTACATATCTTTGGTTGGACTCAAAGATATGTCCTTGTACTGGACTTTATAATATTCTATCAGGAGTTACAAGCGTGTTTCTAATTTAACAACACGTAAACCCACGGTCCGCTACAAACTAAACATGAGCAGCAAGAAGACAGAATGGATGGTTGTTAGCAAATGTGTGAGCCCAACATGAAAATTAGAATCAGAGACACCTAAATTAAACAAGTACAAAAATGTAAATATTTTTTTTAACAGAGAACGGAAAGTGCAACACTGATATCCAAAGGCGCAATAGGGTAGACAAAGACGTCTTCCGAAAGCTAAGCAAAGTACAGTACAAATCCTCGAAACCGAATATCCCAAGTGTACGGTATTGAGGGTACTGTTCGGTTTCAAGGAACAAAAGACGACTGTGGTAAGCATAAAATATTTTAGTAAGATTTAGAGTTTAGGATACAAAAGGTAGTTTGTAACGTTGATTCGTTTTTATTTAAAGTGTACATTGAATACATAAATGTACAAAAAATAATTGACAACCAATAGTAATGAAAAAATTTGTGCTAAACAAATATTGTAATTTGCGAAAAAGTAAGACATTTTTTGAAATGTTTAAAAATTTATGAAAGTTATAAACTTATCATTCGTCCATTGTCAGATCTTCCTGAATTTCGTTGCATTCTTAATTTGTGTTCATGAAAGTTGTTTCTAAGGCACTTTTGACGCGAGTACGACATTCTTTCACTTTATGATTAGGCAGTTTCTTTTTGATAATTCCATTTTGTAATGTGCGTGTCTTGATATTCCAGTGATCAGTGAAACAAGGGTTTTTGTTCAATGAATTTGAGAAGTGTTTCAATAGATTCTCTGTTTTTTCCCGAATGATACTGTTTCATCGTCACTTTGATCGTCTAATACAGACTCACTACTACTGCAACTATCACTATTAACACTATCTTGAATACTGTCAAGTTCGGATTTAAAGATAAGTCCAAATTCGAGGAAGTCTAATTTGAGGTGGTCCAGATTATACTATGTTCGGATTTGGGGAGTTGTAGTGTACCTATATTTGAAAATTTTGTTTTTCAAGTTTCAACAGTTTATGAACGCCACTCATTAGATTGGAATTAGACGCTATCAAACTTTTATAGTAAACTATTTATTATTGCCAATAAATAAATGTTTGTAGTTTATGCTTCTTCTTTGTCTTTTATGTGCTGTATCCCTTCAGGGCGTGGGCGATCATAGCTCTCCACAATTTCCTGTCCTTTGTAGCTGTTAGTAAATTTTGTCTTTCCACTATTTCTCCTAATCCCTGTTCTGCCAACCATTTACACAAGCATGTTATTCGCTGCTTTCCTCTGTTCCTCTTGCCTTCAATATGTCATGTGAGTGTCGAATTCACCAATCCCATTTTCCTCATTATTTGTCTCTTTCTGATTCTATGCATCTGTAAAGGAAAACAAAAATAAAGATAATTAGTACAACTCCTGTAAACCGAACATCTGTGATGTTTGGTATTAAGGGTTCTGTTCTGATTCGAGGAAGAAAAGGCTTCATATTTATGTCAATACAAAAGTTCTAATTTGAAGATGAATTCGAATTCGAGCAAGTCTAATTTGAGGAAGTCTAGATTATGCTATGTTCAGATTTAAGGAGTTCTATTGTATTTAAATTTTCCGACTTGCTTGATTAGCGTTCTCTGTTTTTTTGTTTCTTTTTCGTCCATGATTCTGTTTCCTCATCACTTTGATCGTCTAATACAGACTCACTACTACTGCAACTATCACTATTAACACTATCTTGAATACTGTCGTTCGGATTTGAAGATGAGTCCAAATTCGATGAAGTCTAATTTGAGGAAGTCTAGATTATGCTATGTTCGGATTTGGGGAGTTCTACTGTATTAAGAAATAGAAAGAAATTGTTAGAAACAAAGAAAAGAGTACTGAGCTTTTATGTAATATCAGTTCTCCTATATGACAGAGAATGATGGACAATCACCTCAAAGATAAAGAGATTTGAAGCAAGAGAAATGTGGTTCTACAGAAGGATACTGAGGATACCAGGGACCGAATATGTGAGCAACGGCGAAGTTTTTGAGAAATTGAAAACAAAAAGGAAACTTATACTTAACACCAGGAAGGGACAGTTGAAAATTCTAGCGCACATAACGAGGAAAGACGGCTGGAAAAGTATGATACTCACAGGAGATATTCAAGGCCGGTGGCCGGGGGGGGGGTCAGAGGAAAGCAACGGATAACATATTTAGTGTGCTTGAGTAAATGGATGGCTGAACAAGATTTAGGAGAAATAGTAAAAAGACAAAAAAATTATTAAGATCTACGGAGGACAGGAAATTGTGGAGAGCCATGATCGCCTACCTCTTGAAGGGACACGGCACATAAACAAGTCGTTTTCAGGAGAGAAGTGCGAGAAGAAAATATTAGAATAGAACTTACGGTTACAGCTAGCAATTTTAACTGTAAAAGTATATAGAAATTAAAAGAATGAGATCAGTGGTTTTAATAATTACTCTCCTCTCTTTCCTCTTTTTATATATCGGATAGATAGATAGATAGATAGATAGATAGATAGATAGATAGATAGATAGATATCCATAGACTGAGACGATCATGAACAGCCTGAGATAGATAAATATATACGTGATATTTGTGATAGCTAGATAGATAATGAACAAACTGTAATAAATAGAGATTGACCTGTGATTGATAGAGGGATAGATAATGAACAAAAACTGTGATAGATAGATAGATAGATAGATAGATACGAACAGAGTGAAATCGATGGATAGATAGATAGGAACAGACTGAGTCAGGTAGGTACTAACAGACTTAGAAAATAGATAGATAGATAGATAGATAGGGACATATTGAGAAAGATAGAAACATATTGTGATAGATGGATTGATAGATAAAGGAACAGGCAGAGATAGATAGATAGATAGAATTGATAAACAGATAGATAGATATGCATAGACCGAGACAAACATATTAGATAGATATGAACAGACTTAGATGGTCTGTTCATATCTATCTATCTATCTATCTATCTATCTATCTATCTATCTAGATAGATAGATAGATAGATAGATAGATAGATAGATAGATATGAACGGACTGAGATAGATAACAACGTGTTAGTTATCGAAGCCTATTATATATATATATATATATATATATATATATATATATAGAGAGAGAGAGAGAGAGAGAGAGAGAGAGTGAGATAGATATTCCATATAATATATATTCCTTGTATATATATATATATATATATATATATATATATATATATATATATATGCAATCATAGTGAATAAACTTATTTAATATATATATATGTGTGTGGGGGGTGTTAATACACATACAACTTAAATTTTCATTTCATTTATCTATTAACTGCACAGTTAAATAAAAATGTTATTTTTATGCGTATTAAGATAGATAGATAGATAGATAATGAAAACACTGAGATAGATAGATAGATAGATAGATAGATAGATAGATAGATAGATAGATATTTAGTAGTGGAAAGTCAACTCGTGTCCGAGTACAACTACTAACACATTACTTTTGATTACGTTGGCGCTGATACTATCTCTTGTGACTTATTTGTCCAATGTGAGTCCTGCATTTTAGGCTTTTGCAAGCTAGCTTATTCCTTGCTGCAATGGCATCATAGTGCTATGACTTGTAATGCGCTGACTTCCTGGGACATGCAATAAGAAAGGAAGGCTTGGAAAATCTGATCCTCACAGGGCGGATAGAGGGAAAGAGGGACAAGTGAAAGCAACGCGTGACATACTTAATGGGCTTAAGCAAGTGGATGGCGAAACAGGGTTTGGGAGAAGTAGCAAAAACACAAAACTTATTGAGAGATACAAGGGAGAGAAAGAAGTGGAGGGCCATGATCGCCTACGTCCTGAAAGGACACGGCACATAAAATAAGAGGACAGAACGAAACCTACTTTTCAGAGCAACCACCCGAGAAACCAATGGCTCAACAGGTCGGAACTGCCAGTAACTAATTCCACTTCAAATTTTTTCCTTTCCTAGAAAGTTGTTCTGAAGAGAACTTGTGAACCTTCACTCCCTGGTGGTCGGAGGACAAATGCTACGGTAATTTTTAATTCACGCGCGCTTTTTGTGTGCTAGATGGCAGTTAGCACATGCAAGAAGGTCCGTTCGCCCTATGACAGGTCTTGTTTTTCATTCTGTTGAGTATCTACCCAACCTACACACCAGAAAAGCCTTTTGGTAGCATTGGTTTAGTCGTCAATGAACCGACCATATGACATACGTATCTATCTATCTATCTATCTATCTATCTATCTATCTATCTATCTATCTCAGCCTGTTTATATCTATCTATCTATCTATCTATCTATCTATCTATCTATCTATCTATCTATCTATCTATCTATCTATCTTAATACACATAAAAATAACATTTTTATTTAACTGTGCAGTTAATGGATAAATGAAATGAAAATTTAAGTTGTATGTGTATTAACACTTTACACACACACATATATATTAAATAAGTATATTCATTTAGCCGTTGAATATCTCAACTATGATTGCATATATATATATATATATATATATATATATATATATATATGTATGCATATATATATATGTATGCATATATATATATATGTATGCATATATATTTATGTATGCATATATATATATATCTGCATATATATATATATTACAAGGAATATATATTACATGGAATATCTATCTATCTATCTATCTATCTATCTATCTATCTATCTATCTATCTATCTATCTATCTATCTATAATAGGCTTCGATAACTTTAATACGTTGTTTGATTGTTAATCTTTCCATAGTTGAAATTGCCAAAGAGTTGTTAAATCTGAAAGAAAAAGAAAAAAAATCATTAGATACTTAAACTTAATTCACTTTTAAAATCGGTCCAAATTATTGGAACACCCTCTCTCTCTCTCTCTCTCTCTCTCTATATATATATATATATATATATATATATATATATATATATATATAACCGGATATCTAGCCACACTGAAGAGCTGTGAAACAATGAAACAGTCTGTCTGTGGATAACACTATATATGCTATCGGGAAATCCAGTTGAGCTCTAAAGAGAAAAGAGATTTTAAAAACAGCGGCTCCTATTGCTATTAAGGCATTACTCTTCAAATACGAATTGAGTTCTCCAGGTCGCTGGCGTATTTCGTATAGAAAAAAAAAACCTTAAAATTTCAATTCTTCTCTGCCGTGCAACGATAACATAGGGGTTGGATATCTGACTGATGTCAAACCGGCCTGGTTCGATCCCGGATTGAAGCAGTCGGACGTCTAGCTACAACACTGAAGAGTTGCGAAAGAATCTGTCTGTGGATGACACTATATATATATATATATATATATATATATATATATATATATATATATATATATATGAAAGAAAGGATGTATTTCAAATTGGAAAAAGTTTTTATGACGCGTCCGATACAACCGACAAGTGTGAAAAAACACTTAGGGAGAATTAGAATTGAGACCAAGATGGTATAGCTCCAGATATCAAGAAAGTTTCTTGAGTTTTGTTGACACCGGGCCTCATGCGACACCAACAGTATAATAATAATAATAATAATAATAATAATAATAATAATAATATCAGGTTGCACGATATTGGCACCCGGCATGACAGAGTGGGCCAATACCTGCACTGGAAAATCTGCAACTTCTACGGGAAGGAAACTGAAAGAAAATGGTATGAACACCACCCAGACCCGGTTACGGAGATAGGACCTGTTACAATTCTATGGGACTACACAATACACACTGACAGAACAATCAAGGCCAACCGCCCAGATATTGTTATTAATGACCACAAACAAAAAAAGTGCCTCCTTATTGATATGGCAGTCCCTGCAATGTATCTTTGAAGATATTCAAAAAGCTGTCAAAATACAAGGACCATGAAATAGAAATCTCGAAAATGTGGCATATGGGAACATCAACAATCCCTGTTGTAGTTGGAGCCCTAAGACTGGTTGGAAAAGACTGCAGTAGACTAATTGAGGGGATTCCTGGAAGTCCATGCCTCAAGGAGATACAAAATATTGTTCTGACAAGTACAGCCCACACTTTACGAAGGGCTTTATCTATGTAATTTTTTTTTTTTGGTCAGTGGAAAGTGTCATGATGCCATTTCTAACCTTAGGTCCCTGGCGGGACCTGGAAAGAAATGTGTAAACGCCAGAAATCAAAGAAAATAATAATAATAATAATAATAACGATAATAATAATAACAACAACAACAACAACAAATTGAATAATTATTATCACAGACAATTGCTTACATTTGTTGGTTGTATTATTCTTATTATTACTGATGATTTGAAATCGCATGAGGCGATTTCAAAATCAATCGATCTTTTTGCACTGATTACACACACAAAATAAAAAGTCTGGTCAGTTTTGTGTGCGCCAGTTTTTCCTGCGTATTTTGCCCCTTATTTCCCACAGTTCCACGCTCCATAAAACCCACATCTTTTTACAACGTCTTCTTTTCTGTACCTTAAAAAAAAAAACTAAAACTCCCTACCCGACAACCTACACTTCCTTAGAATGTCGGAAACTCCAAAACATCAGCTAATTGTCTTTTTGATCGCTATCCCTTATCCGTCATGTTTGGATTTTTTTTTTCTTTTTCTTTGTAAAGGTTGCTATTATTTCATTTTAAACAAAGGAATTCTCGCTCGTATTTCTCGACAAAAGAAGTTAAAAGCAGTCTCGGTACGGGGAAGGCTAGTAAAGAGTTAAAAAAAAAGGTGGGGAGTGAGAAACCAAGATGGTGGACGATGAAGAAAGCTGGTCTCTTGCATTGTTTAATGCACGCGCTATGACAGTTGGCAGGCAGCACGTCTGCCACCTGGTGGCGTAACGATGCATTACAATCGTTTGCTTTCCAGCTGAAAGAAAGAAAAAAAAAAGTGTAAAGTATGAAAGAAAAGAGAAAGACAGAAAGAAGAAATGCTTACAGAAAAAGTCACTAACACAAAGGTAAAATTATCATCCCGGGAATTAAAACGGAGACGGAAGAAAGAAAGAAAGAAAGTAAGAAAGTGAGAAAGAAAGTGAGAAAGAAAGAAAGTAAGAAAGAAAGTGAGAAAGAAAGAAGCATATGAAGATAGGAGACGGAAAAGAAAGAGAAAAAAAAGAAATGTGAAAAAGGAAGATTAAAAAGAGGAAAAATAAATGCAGAGAGAGAGAGAGGGGGGGAAGAGAGAGATAGAGAGAGAGAGAGAGAAGGGGGAGAGAGGAAAGTAAAATTGAAAGGGAAGGCAGAACTTCCGTAGAAGAGTGTCACAGAATAAACAAAGAAAAAAAGAAAAGAAAAAAGAAAAGAAAAAAACGGAAGGAAAGGAAAGAAAAGGAAAGAGGAAAGAAAGAAAGAAAAGAAAGAAAGAGAGAAAGAAAGTAAGAAAAAAGCGAGAAAGAAAGAAGCATAAGAAGATAGAAGACGGAAAAGAAAGTGAAAAAAAGAAATGTGAGATAGGAAGAGAGAAAAGAGGAAAGGATAAATGCACAGATGGGGAAGAGAGAGAGACAGAGAGAGAGAGAGAGAGAGAGAGAGAGAGAGAGAGAGAGAGAAAAGAGAGCAAGGTAAAATTAAAAGGGAAGGCAGAACTTCCGTCGAAGAGTGACACAGAATAAAAAAAAAAAAAAAAAGAAGAAAAGACAAAAGAAAAAAAGAAAGGGAAGGAAAGAAAAGCAAAGCAAAGAAAGACAGGCAGACAGACAGACAGAAAGAAAGAAAGAAAGAAAGAAAGAAAGAAAGAAAGAAGAAAAACAAAAAAAAGAAATTAAAACGACGAAGATTAATATGACTAATTGTCTGTGTGTCGGAGTAATACTTCACAATCTGTACTCAAAAATGATTAATATTGCCTTCGATCCTTACTGTGTTCCACCTAATTGTCACTTTATGTGAAAATTAAGCAGAACCATCAGGTTTCGTTAAATAACTTAGACATGTTCTGTCTACTTATTATCGATAGGATTCTTTCATATTCGCGGATAAGCTTTTTTGTACGGTTATTAAAAGACGAGACGAAAACACCATGTTGGCTCCTATTGTATTTATTACCGAGTACTTTCGACATAGCATAATGTTATCATCAGTTAATTGTTAATTATAAATAAGGAATTTAGTGTTCATCGTTGTGAAGGACAAAAATTGTTGTGGTCATCCAAAAATTATATATATATATATATATTTTAAAAACAGCGGCTCCTACTGCTATTAAGCATTACTCTTCAAGTATGACTTGAGTTCTCCAAGCCGCTGGCGTATTTCGTATAGAAAAAACGTTAAAATTCCCTTCCTTTTTGCTGTGCGACGATAGCCTAGGTAAGATATCTGACTGATGTCAAATCAGTCGGGTTTCGATCCCGGATTGAAGCAAGCAGACGTCTAGTCACAGTGAAGAGCTGTGATACAGCGAAACAGTGTCTGTCTATGACTATATATATATATATATATATATATATATAAACTTGAAGGAGGAATTAACTTTATCACCTGCAAGTATTGCCAGAAAGAATAACTTGGAGAAATCCGATGATGTTTAAATACAAGATTGTATGAACACAAAAGGGATATTATGAAAAATAACGCATTAAACGCATTAGTTGCTCACTGTAACGAGACTGACCACAATTTTGATATAAAAATGCTGCTCTAATTAAGAGAAAACAATTCAAGAATACGAAAAGGAAGTTCTTTAATCGCTAGGCCATCCAAATTTGCGTCCAGGTTCTTACAATTCACCATTTATAGCAAATCTGTTATCACAATGTGGGATATTTAATAACAAAAGTAATGGAAACAAAAATAAAATAAAAAAGAATCTAAATGAATTTGGCTTGATTATATAATCATAACACATAAATAATGTTTTTTTTCGAAATTTAAAATTCAGCGTCTCTCATTCGTGCACATATATAGTCGAATCAATGTAAACAAACCCAGTCTGATGAAGTCCTAAGGGACGACATGCGTCGAAACTTTTTCCACTATGTCATACATTTTTCTCCATAAATATTCTTGATATATAAAAATTTATATATTGTTATCCCATATATATATATATATATATATATATATATAAAGGGTGCGAAGGATAAATTGTCGTCGAAATTACGCAAAAATGAAAATAACACTGACATCACATTTTAAGATATATTTACGCAAAAATATCTTGAAATACTATACAGCAAATTTATTCAATAAAATCGCCATTGGCTTCAACCAAGGCCTTCAGAAAACTTCAGAATCTCTCGCAACTCTTATGGACGGTCTCCTTGTTTAAGTTGGTCAATGCAGCCATAATCCTTGTCTTCAGTTCATATTCGGTGTTAGAAGGTGTTTTGTTGATCTCTCGCTCAACTGCGCCCCACATATAATAATCGAGGTGCTTGCAGTCTGGGGAGTTATGTGGCCAAATGTAAGGGGTGATGTGGTCACAGAAATTGTCTGACAGCCATGACTGGGTTCTCCTGCTTGTGTAGTATGGTGCAGAGTCCTGTTGGCAGACATAGGGTCTTCCAGCAACCACCCTCTTGACCCAAGTCAGCTCAGCCTGCTGAACACATTCTGTATTCTGTCTGAAGCCCTCAACAAAAAATTCGGGAGTTCTTTTCTTATCCGTGCGATCGGATCGAGTTTTCCGAGCTGTCGTACCTTCGTAATCACCATTAGACTCATCCAACTCTTTCCGAATCATCTGCACTGTCCTGAGATTGACACCCAAACACTCTGAGATGTTCGTATTGGAGCTTCCGGCGCGAATGCCAAGCAGTACAGCATGTCGTTTCCAAATTTCTATCGGAGAGAATTGCGTTATGGTGCATTTTTTTCTCACAGAGGGTGCTCAACGGACCCTACTATACTGTGCAGTCGACAAAATCAAAAGTAAACAACGCGCATGCCTGAAATTAAAAATATAAAATGACGACAATATATATATATATATATATATATATATATATCGCAGAGAGACTGTTTCGCGCTGTATCGCAGCTCATCAGTGTGGCTAGACATGCGATTGCCTCAAGCGAGGATCGAAATCCGGCTTATTTGGTATCAGTTGGAGATTTTACCCCTGAACTATCAGCGTCCGGTAGAGAAGAATGCGAATTTTTACGTACTTATTCTTCGAATAACCATGCCAATGGATGGGAGGGCTCAATTCATGGAAGAACTTTGCAGTATTAGCAGTAGTAGTCATTGTTTACAAATTTGTGTTTTCTCTCCTGAGTGCTCGACCGGAATTAAATTTTCCGGCGCCGATATATATATATATATGAGGCTAAGAATGTGCAATGAATTGCTCTCCTAAAGCTCAGCATCAGACATGCTGATCTATCTATCTATCTATCTATCTATCTATCTATCTATCTATCTATCTATTATTATCCACGAACAGGCTGTTTTTCTGTATCAGAGCTCATCAGTGTGGCTAGACATCCAATTGCCTCAAGGCTAGATCGAAACCCGTCTGATTTGACTTCAGTCAGAGATTTTACCCCTATCAGCGCCGGTAGAAAGGAAGGTGGATTTTTACATACTTATCCTTCGAATAAACACGCCAGTGATCGGGAGGGTTCAATTCATGGAAGAACTTTGCAGTATTAGCAGCAGTAGTCATTGTTTACAAATTTGTGCTTTCTCTCCTGAGTGCTCGACCGGAATGAAAGTTTCCAGGGGTGTATATATAAGGTTGAATCATAAGTAATTTGCGTTTGTGGGGACCAATTGGCAGCGTACACAGTGGATTAAAAGAAAAATTTTGCTCTTCTCAATGACAACGCAATATTTCTGTTTTAGGTAAAATTAATGCTATTCTATAAAGCAGTGGTTTTCAACCATTTTGCTGGAGCGGAACCACAAGGAAACATTTCAGTGGCTCGAGGAATCCCTGCAATAAATTGTCAATCATAGTACCTGTGTAACTTCTTGCAGAACCTCTGGGCATTACTGGCGGAATGCTAGGGTTCCGCAGAACCCTGGTTGAAAACCACTGCTGAAGAGTATAAACATTTAATATATATATATATATATATATATATATATATATATATATATATATATATATATATATATAGATAGATAGATAGATGTATGTGCGTGCGGCGTGCGTGTGTGTGTGTGTGTGTGGATTCTACTGCAAATATGGTTCAAGTGAACACTTCTTATTTTAAATAGACGCCCTAATTTATTACATCTATCGACCTACATAAAATGGAGTGATTTTCCAAATGTACAAAATGATGACGTCTAAAGCAAGTAATAATGTCGAAATAAAAAATAAAATCGATCAATTCATGAAAATATTTCCTGCCCAAATACAATATATATATATATATATATATATATATATATATATAGATAGATATAGATATAGCTTCAAGTCATATATATATATATATATATATATATATATATATATATATATATATATATATATATTATTATTATATATATTTTATATATATATATTATTCATAAATTTATTTTTTATATAAGAACGTGTAAATATATATACAAGTATATATGCTATATATACGATCTTAAAAATAGAAGTAATCAGATTTGTATGTATTTATTATATATATGTATGTATAATTTTTATATACGATTTTTTGCTTATATTTAATTGTGCATGATATCGTAAATATATTTGAAAATATATTTGAAAAAATAACAACGCATTAAAGATTAATAATTCTTATCGTAATCTATTTAATAATCAAAAACCAATCAATATATTAAAGAGTAAATATTGATTTTAAAACCAAATAGATAGATAGATAGATAGATAGATAGATATTAAAATAACGAGAAAAAACAGTAAGATTTATAATCCGGTGTTCGTATTAACTATTTAGATTTTTAAAAAAACAGTGCTCAATACAATTCTGTAGAGCAGTGGTTTTCAACCTTTTTGCTGAAGCGGAACCACAAGGAAACATTTCAGTGGCTCGAGGAATCCCTGCAATAAATTAATTGTCTTATGCAAAAAAAAAAAAAAAAAAGCTTTCAATTATTAAAATAAAATAAAAATACACATCTTCAGATTTATTTACAAAAAAATACAAAGACAAATTCTAAAAATATTGTATACGTCCATATGCAATTTTAATCTTGCTTTTACGGTTATTACACATGTATTAAAAAAACTTCAGTTTAAATGGATTACATTTATTTTCATTAAAAATTCAATGAGAAACTTGAGCCTGATGTTTCTTGCACAAATCTTTAATATTGAGTCGTGTTTTTGACAGACACACATGAAGTTCATCTTCTACAGACAGCAATTGTGCTGTCAATCATAGTACTTGTGTAAGTTCTTGCGGAACCCCTGGGTTTTACTGTCGGAACGCTAGGGTTCCGCGGGACCCTGGTTGAAAACCACTGCTCTACACATATCCTCTAAAAATGCCCCTTGACCTCTGTTGGAATTCTCTTATGAGTATTAAAAGCTTGCAAATCTATCCACATGCTGATAAAAAAAAAATTGGGTACAAGGACTTTATTATCTAGAAAAAAAAAGTAACTGCAGATATATGCGAATGTTTTTATCAGATATAAAATAAATAGGCTTTCTCCTGATTTTTGACTGAATTTTCCAAGCAAAATGTTTTGCTATTTAATTGAGTCATAAGCAATTTGCATTTTTTGGGGATCAATTGTAATGACGAAGGTATCATCTAAATTACTAATCCTACACAGAAGTTAAGAATAAATTTGGATTACACTAACATAGCTTCGTGTTTGCATGGTAGTGGCAGCGTACACAGTGGATTAAAGGAAATCTTTCCTTCGCATTACAAAGCAACGCCACAAGCAGCAAGAACAGAGCAGGTAAAAAATTTGGGATTCGGTTGGGGTCTGGTCTACGCCACCCGCCCTATTCACCTGACCATGTATCAACCGAATATTACCTTTTTCAATCGCTACTAAACGTTTTGACGGTCCAAACTTTCTCTAATGAAAAAACAAGCACAAGCGTTTGTCGACAATTCTCTTGCATGAATACCATTGGAACTTTACTTCAACGGCATCGAAGAGGTGCCTGATAAGTGGCCAGATTTCAAATTATGGGGAATATATAATTGAATAAATATAATTATACTTTAGTTTTTGAAGAATAAATTTGATAAACATAATATATCTTTGTTTATAAAGTTTATTTTTTGAAACTAATATACAAACACACACACACATATGTATATATAAAACCAAAAGTTATCCTCGAATAATACACTAGTCGATCAGCAAAAAACAATATGCTATACACATGCATATATATATATATATATATATATATATATATATATATGCACTTCTCATTGAATACGACAAACGATGTATATTGATTTAGATTTTTATATAATTACACATATGATCTAATATTTTTTTTTCAGATGATAAATTATATAAAAACTGTCCGAATGTTCTTTTTTTCTAGCGTTTTCGGCTATACATTTAGCCATTTTCAAAGATGAAATATTTTAACTGTTAAATAAGAAATAGTTTTTGCATGTATGTATTTATATAATGTTTTATATATATTTTACACAAGATATTGTGTCCATGTTCATAGTTAATTTTATTGAGTGTTGTTTTTTTAGTTTTTGTTAATAAGTCTTCCATTATTATTGACCGTATATATATATATATATATATATATATATATATATATATATATATATATATATATATATAAAACCAAAAGTTATCCTCGAATAATGCACCGGTCCTCCAGCGAAATACAATATGTTATATATATATATATATATATATATATATATATATATATATATATATATGAGAAACAGCAGCTATTTTTATATATAGTGCTCAATATTAAAAAATATTTAAATAATATTAGAAATACAACATTAATTATTATATAAAAAGATTATCTAAAAAAACGAAAAACAGAACCCTTGAAGAACAAACATTACCAAGAAACTTCGGGGAAATCAAAGAAATGATATTTAAAGTTAAGTAATCTTTTTATATATATATATATATATATATATATATATATATATATTATTTTATAGATACAGAAAAATCACTTAACTGTGCTTGTTCATATCAATTTCTTGGTATTTCCCCGATATCTGAGTTTCTTGGAAGTATCCATTTTTCAAGGGCCCTGTTAACATGGTTAAAATGGTCGGGGAAATGACATCAAGGAATTGACATAAACAATTACAGTTAATTAATTTTTCTGTATATGTAAAAATAATATTAACATTGCTCTATTTCTAATATTAATATTATTTTAATATTTTTTTATGTTGAGCACTATATGAAAATATCTGCGTTACTTTTGACATTTGACCTTTTATATTCTTAAAAGTAATTTCCACATATTATTAAAAGGAATTAATTTTCCTTATGTTTTCTTATGTTTAACCATTGTCTTTTGTGTGTAGTAGTTACCCAAATTTTTCTTGGACTTCGTGGACAAAATATTCTTCTGCTTAAGGGGTAATAAATGAATTAGGATTGCTCAGAAAAAAGGGCAAAGGAAGGAGATCTTTGTTCTTAGGTTTTCATGACCCTTGTATCTTAAACCTATCTCCATTTTTGTGTATTATGTGGGCGTGTGTTTTTGCTAGTATGTGTATACATATTCTTTTGACATAAATTTATCTTATTATAAGGAATTAGTATATATATATATATATTTATTAAAGACATTTTTATGTTTAACGTTCTTTTTTATAGATACAAGTATTTAAGTATACAAGTATTTTTCTATGAAAATTTCTGGGACATTCAGGCCGGTAAATGTTATTTAATACTGTTTATTATAAACAGATCATTTACTTAATTACTTGTATC
>CAHIKZ030001802.1:4067500-4113317 GCA_903632075.3 Acanthosepion pharaonis
AATTCTTTGAAGAATTTAAATCGCCGAATTTTCTTTGCAAAATCGGATCCCGTCTTGCCGAAAATCTGTTCTCAATTGAAAAAAATAAATAAATAAATAAAAATAAAACTAAGGTATTTTTTAATTAGAAAAGCTTTTAATTGCTTTTATGAATAATATATATTAAAGAAAATATTGTCTGACGAAAAAAATTTTCGATGAAAAATGTATTTTTACAAGATTTGTTTTTCATTCTTTTACAATTTTAAATTGAATAATTTATAAAGTCTTTAAATCGTTTAAAATTCAGTTTCAGCGGTTTAACTCTTTGGAAATAAAGTCAAATTATATTTTTTAATCATATATTGTAAAGCTTATTACAATTTGACGACCTCGAATATTTTTAAAAAGAATTTCAATTTTTTTGTGTTTAAACGTCCTAATTTTTTTAAGTATGCGAGTTCGTACTTGACATTATCATTAAAAGGTTACGTATTTTATGTGTTGTCCCCCACTTACAGAAAAATCCTCATATAAAATTTATCGTCTGCTATCATTTCCGCATCACCATACTTGTCAACATGTTAGGCGCTCGATAAATCGATCGACACGTCAGAAAAACAAGACCCCTTGGTTAAGAAATGCTTGCATACAACAATTTATGCTATAAGTAATATTTGTTTCAAATAAGCCTAATTTAACTTTAAATTTGCTAATTTTCCTCAAAAAAACGTTTTAGAAACATATATTTTATTTTTGCAAAATTTTAAAACTTGAAATTAACTTTTGTTTACAAATGTTTCAAAATGGCCCATTTCCTCGATTTTGCTGAAAAAAGGCGATTTCAATCAATGTAACTTCTGTTTGAAATACACCACAGAGTATTTTGCTTATTGGAATTAGTAAATTTTAAATCCTTTAGTTTTCAATTAAAGTTAAAGTGAAAGCTTCAAGACAACTTTTTCATTTTTAAAAATTAATTTTAAACATTACGTATACCAAATTAGGGAAGGTAACTAAATGAATCGATATCGACTGAACTACGAATACTCACTCGATGATAGCCGACGCTATTATCATTTTTTGCTCCTCTCACTCCTTCTATACGCCGTGCCCCTTCAGGACGTGGTCGATCACGACTCACCACAATTTCCTGTCCTTTGTAGCCCTTAGCCCTTTTTGTCTTTTTGCTATTTCTCCTAACCTGATAACCATTTACACAACGTCATTAGGTAGCTTAGTCACTGTTTCCCCACTCCCTCGTCTTCAATAAGTCCTGTCAGTGACAAATTTTCTAAGCCCTCTATCCTCATTGCTCAGTATAGGTGTACATTTTCTCTCAAACTTCATCATTGCTCATATGTATTCTCAGCATCCTTCTGTAGAGCCACATTTCTGTTGTCTAATGACTTATCTTGTCAAAAGATAGTCGAACCGTACCAGATATTACGCTGGAAATGATGGCAAGAACTAAAATTAAAATGATGAGGGGGAAAGATGTAACATTTGCCTTCTAGAAAAATTGACCATTTTAACAAATATTCTTCTTCAATGTGCCGTGTCCCTCCAGGACGTAGGCGATCATGGCTCTCTAGAATTCCCTGTCCTTTGTAGCTCTTTATGATTTTTTTCTTTTTGCTATATCTCCTAAACCTTGTTCCGTCATCCTTTTATTCATGCTTGCGAAGCATGTTATGCATTGTTTTCCTCTGTTGCGCTTGTCGTCAATCTGTCCTGTGAGTTTCCTATTTTCCAAACCCTCTTTCCTCATTATGTACACTAGTAGTTTCAAGTATCTCATTCTGGTGCTCAGTATAAGTGTCCTTTTTGTTTCCATTTTCACTTAAACTTTGTCATTGTTCAGTCCATCCTTATGTAGAACTACATTTCTTTGGCCACAAGCCTCTTCACTTGTAATAAGATTGTTTACTCTTCACTGCCATATAGTAGGGCCTAAGTTACGCTAATTCCTTTAGAAACACAGATTGGTTAGGTGGCATGTGTACTGTTTTTCTTTGTCCCTTTTGCCTTCAATCTGTCCTGTGGGTGTTAAATTTTCCAAGCTCTCTGTCCTCATTATGCGCTTCGGAAATTTAAACTGATGTTAAGTATAAATTGTCCTTTGCTTTCGATTTTCTCTAAAACTTCGTCATTTCATACATGTTCAGTCCATCTTTCTGTAGAACCATATTTCTGTTGCCCGAAGACACTTTTTCATTCATAAACTAAAATTGCAACTTTAACGACTACTGCCATTGCAATGCAGTTTCTCCCGTCGCCATCTCTGTATTTTTAACACGGCAATTACCATTAGCTTCTTGCCAAGATCATTATCACATTATTACCATAGCCACCATTTCTGTTTCTAACAATCAGTGGTGGCATCATGTCTGCCATAATGGTCACTATCGTATGTTCATCTTTTCAATAAGATCCTTTCCAAACAAAACAAAAGCAAAAAAAAAAAAAAAAAAAAAAAAAAAAAAAAACGTTTCAGTTGATTTCACGAAATTTCTTCTTCATTTTAACCTCTCATTTCATTATTTTTATTAACAAACATTTTCCATCATTTTCCTTTGCTTTCTCAAATGAACGTGTTTTTTTTTCTCTTCTTTAATGGCGTCTACTTCCGGTCGTTGCTTTATTGCGCCGGTGTCGTCTGTTTGCCGAGAAATTCTCCCAATCACACGTCCACCTTTCACTGAAAGTGATATATTTTTTTTTCCATATAATTTCTTTCTTTTTTGTCCTTTGCTTTATGCGTACGTCGCTCTTGCTATTTTCATTTGTTTCCCGACTCGTCGCTAATCATTTGCACCTCCGTTCTTGCAATTCAAAAATGGAAGCTGTGAAACTTGGAAATCGACAACGGGACGTCGGATGCAGCCTCCCTAGATTACCTTTGTTCACAGCGTAACGGCACACGATCAGTCGGGTTTATTTTGATCAGGAGTACAGTCAATAGATTTTGTAGTAGTAGTCTCATTAGGAGTGTATTTAGCCATTTTTAGAATTTGGGATATATTATTCTATTTTAAATTTCGTTGTCATTTTCATTTCGTTTCATTTTTCATCATTATCTTTTTCTCTTCCTTTCTTTCTCAATGTTCTTTGTTTGTTTGTTTGTTTCTTTCTTTCTTTCTGTTTCTCCTCCATTTCTTTATTTCTTTTTTCTCTCATTGTTTGTTTCTCCTCCATTTGTTTGTTTGCTTCTTTCTTTCTTTCTTTCTTTCTTTCTTTCTTTCTTTTCTTTCTTCATTTTTCTTTTTTTTTTTTTGTTTATTCCTTCATTTGTCTTTTTTTTTTTTTTGTTTATTTCTTTTTTCTTTTCTTTCTTTTCTTCATTTTCTTTTTGTTTTTTGTTTATTTGTTTGCTTTTTTTCTTTCTTTCTTTCTCCTTCATTTGTCTTTTTTGTTTTTTGTTTATTTGTTTGCTTCTTTCTTTCTTTCTTTCTTTCTTTCTTTCTTTCTTTCTTTCTTTCTTTCTTTCTCCTTCATTTGTCTTTTTTGTTTTTGTTTATTTGTTTGCTTCTTTCTTTCTTTCTTTCTTTCTTTCTTTCTTTCTTTCTTTCATTTGTTTTTCCTTCATTTTGTTTTTTTTTTTTTTGTTTATTTGTTTGCTTTTCTTTCTTTCTTTTCTTTCATTTGTCTTTTTTTTTTTTTTTCTTTCTTTCTTTCTTTCTTTCTTTCTTTCTTTTTTTCTTTCTTTTTTTCTTTCTTTTCTTCATTTGTTTTTTGTTTTTGTTTATTTGTTTGCTTCTTTCTTTCTTTCTTTCTTTCTTTCTTTCTTTCTTTCTTTCTCAGATCCGTCAAAAGAAAGCAGTTGAGGCAATTCAACTTTTTGGCTAGTGAGTAAAGAATTTCTTTCTTTCTTTCTTTCTTTCTTTCTTTCTTTCTTTCTCAGGGATGTCAAAATCGAGCAGGTGCAGTAATTCAATTATCTGGCTAGTGAGTAACGAATATCCTTCTTTCTTCCTTTGTTTGTTTGTTTGTTTGTTTGTTTGTTTCTTTGTTTCTTTCTTTCTTTCTTTCTTATAGTTTCTTTCTCCTCTTTTCCATCTCCTTTCTTTCTTTTTTCTTTCATTTTGTGTGTCTCCTTTCTTTCTTTCTTTCTTTCTTTCTTTCTTTCTTTCTTCTCACCGTTAGCATTACCACCAACAAATATTGGCACCATCATAATGACTGTCACCATTCCCCCCCTCTTTTCTTATCTCACCCCATCCCTACCACCAACACCACTAATACCATCATTCTCGCTGTGTCCTATCAGGTGATGATAGGTGAGACCAGAAGAATGGTTTATATTTCAAAACAACTTTCATTCGTTCTCCGAACAGCCAAGTCATCGTCCGCTTCTCGCCATTTCCACTTCGCATGTTTTGTCTACAAAATCCATTCTCAAGGCATTTATCGCATCATTTAGACGCCATTTTATCTTTTGCCTCCCCATCTCTCCCCCTCATTCTTTATTCACTTGTTATTTCTTTGTTTCTTTCTTTCGTTCTAATGACACAGGTTGAAATACTTTCTTTGGGCATTAGGTTTTCATGAAACAATAAAAGAACTGATGGGTGTTTCTAGTACGCTCCACGCTTCCAGTCCACCCTTGAACAACACGCATTATTTATCCGTTTTATACACCTCCAGATTTTAAAGTATTTAAACCTCAGATACTTATGAAGATAGATCAACAGGTACGTAGCCTGACACGCAACCATCAGTTGAATTATTATATAGTCATCGGTATGATATTTATCTGAACGCTCAATCGAAAGGCCGAATTTAAAGTTGGGACCTCAAATGACTAGAGTCCCAAAATAATCCAACCTCGTAAACGCTTCCACATTTGGGGAAGCCTCGGGCATCAGGTTATGACCCTATATTTATCCCGAGGAAGAGGTATTGCTTGGGATAGACAAACCTCTATCTTTTTTTTACAATAAGTTTCACCCTGTACTCGCAGTAGAGAGTTACATTAAAATAACGTTTAACTCTAGACTTGAACAGGTTAAGATCCTCTTGGGAGTTGGTTCCATAGAGCTGTGGTTCGCAGGAAGAAGCTGTTAGAGTGGAACTCACTTCTCGCCGATAGAATACGTAGGAAACGTGGTTGTTTGTAAGTGGCATGGCGGGTCCTGGCCATGAAGGTTAGGCCTAGCGGAACGAAGGAATGTAGTTCACCCGAACACTTTCCATGGTAGTAGAGAGGTGAGAGGGTTGAAAATAATTCTTCTCTCACAAGGATTCAGAGACGCTTTTGAATTCTACCAAGACTGGAAAGTAAGGGCCCGCCAGCTCCTGTCCAAATATGGCAACAGTACTCCATTTTACCTGCATCTTTAGCGATGGATCGAATATAAGTGTTCCCCTTGTGGTCAGGTATGAGTTTGAGTCCTAATATTCTCTCAAGGCGAGGTGCCTCCTCGAGAGGACATCAACCCAATGCTTCACTTAGTGGGCTTGAGTAAATGGATGGCGGGACAAGGTTTAGGAGAAATAACAAAAAGACAAAATTTATTAATAGTTACGAAGAACAGGAAATTGTGGAGAACCATAATCGCCAATGTCCTGAAGGGACACGGCACATAAAATAGAAGATGTAGCCCTGGCGAAACACACATTATGGAGCTAACGAAAGAATCATGGAGTTTACGGGCGCTTAATCAATTAATGTCTTCAAAGAAGAGAAAGTATTTTTTTATTTTTTTTTATAGTAAGGTTCAAACTGTACAAGGTTCGGAGGGCACTCAAGGTAGAGGGTTACGTTATATGGATAGGAGTGGAAGATAACGGTTAACTCTAGACTTGAACAGTTTAAGATTGTAGTGATTGAGGAAACATCTTCTTGGGAGTCGGTTCCACAAATGGTTAGCGGAAAGAATGTGTTTGAGTTGAATTTACATCTCTCCGATGGAATACGGGGGGAATGTGGGTGGTTTGATACTATGTAAGTGGCATGGCGGGTCCTGGCCATGAAGGTTAAGCCTGGCGGAAGAAAAGTATGTAGTTCGTCTGAGCACTTTCCATGGAAGAAGCGATAGAGCCATGAGAGGCTCGCCACATCGCGCCTGTGAGAGTGAGAGGTTGGAAGTTGGAAATAATTTTTCTCCGACAAAGACTCGGAGACACTTCTGAACTCAATCAAGGCTGGAAAGTGAGTATTGGACAGCTCCTGCCCAAATATGGCAACAGTACTCCATTTTCGGTCTGATCTGGCTCTTATAAAGGTAGATGATAGCATGAGGAGTCAGGTACAGACTGGAGCTGTAGAGGGAGCCAGTCATTTTACCGGCATCTTTAGTGATGGATCGAATATAAGTGTTCCCCTTGTGGTCGGGTATAAACATTTCATCATTTGTTTCCATCGTTAGTCTTCTGTTAATGTCCTGTCATTCGGACAACTGCTTGGGCCGAGATTAAAGGAAGCGAGGGAGATTCTGCGCAAGTTTTTGCGTGGTATGATTTCAATTTTTCAAGCAAAATGAAAAATCAGTTTTTTTTAACACTTTGAAATGAGTATGAATTTACGCTTTTTATTTAAAAAAATTTTTTTTTTTTAGATGTCTTGATATATTTCAATAAACCGATGATTGGATTGGCTAATTGCCCAAGTTTCCCAAATAGGAAAACTAGTAAAAGAACATTTCCCAACATGTCTGATTAGATAGGTTCGCCTATTGTCCAGTTCACACTCCTCCCCGGTCTTAGGAACAGCGCTAGGGATTTATCTCTTGTTTCCACTTTAGGAATGGGTTTCATGTTCCTTCTAAAATCTATAAAATCTATAAACTCTATACTTCTAACACCTCCACATAAAAGCTGAAATTTTATTTACTATTTATTTATTTATTTTCTCTCAATAAGAGGAGATAGGTTCACCTATCACTCGGTTCACGCTCCTCCTTGGGATTTCAAACAGGAGTAGAGAATTATCGTTTGTTTCCTGTTTAGGATTGAGTTTCCGGTTTCTTCTCAAGTCTGCTTCAGCTCTGTACTCCTTGTCTGTTCTTACTCTAATCGCCCACAAATTCACACAGTAAACCTCTACCTTGAGTGGCGCTTTGGCCTTGTCTTGGGTAAACATTAGTAAAAAAAAAAAAAAAAGAAAAAATTATTCATTGCGTGTCTCAGGCAGGTAGACCTGGCGGAGCCTATCCCTCTCCAGGTTCCAACTTGAAGGCTCGCGAACACATGGACGTTGATTGCATCTGAAGAACAGTCTGCACATTCGTTTGACTTCAGTTCAAGAAGCCATACGTCTAGCGATATCATCACCACACTGGAGCCATCCATAGCCATGGAGTCCAGTCTACTTCATTGTGCCAGATGGCTGCTGATTGACTCTACAAGAATGTTCCTCCGAGCCTTTGACATTGTTTTATAATTCTGCTGCATGTCTAGCCACCCTTCCCCTCCTCTTCATCAGAAAAGCTTGGTGGGGGAACCGGTTTAGTCATCGATTACCCGACCATTCGGCAAGTAGAAATGGGTAACATGGTATCAGTAATACTCGTTGAGTGATCTGATATTTGGAGATGAATTTATTATTTTGAAATTGTTTAACATTGTGAATTTCATGAGGAAGGATTTATTGCTCTCGGCGTGTATTGAATTTGTTTTTTTTTGGTTTATTAGTCGTCGAAACTGTTGCTGTAAAATGTACTAACTCGCAAAGGAGGTCAAATTAACAACTAGTAAATTAGTTGCTATTATTCATGCCTTGGGTATTGTCTTGGGTGATCTGTGGGAGATTACGCACCAAGGCCACCACTACATCCCCTTTACAGTCTCTCTCTCTCCCAGATGTGCTGTCGCTTACGTCTGTCTTTTCCACAAATACTTTCAAGATATCTGCTCCGACGAGATACTTTCGCTAGTTCCCAAACTGCATGAATTTAAACGTGTTACTTGATTGGCATCTCGGTCCCACCCTTTCACTGTCGAAACGGTTAAATGTAGCCGTCTCTTCTACTCCAATAGCTTCATGTCTTGTACTTACCGTCTGTGGATTTCCGTTCCTCTTACTTGCTTCCCTGATAGCTATAATCTTCAATTATTCAAATGCAATGTCAATCGACATCTCCAGATGCCTTGATCTAATTCTTCGTCCTTCTTTTCATCCTTTCCTCTATCACGCCGCCTCTTTACTCTTGCTCCCACTCTCTGTAACCCCTTGCGGGCTAGTGGCACTCCCGTCTTACTTGGGGTGAAATGCTTAAAAAAAACTTGCCGCCGACACTGTCATAGTGATCTTTTTTTTTTTAAATCAGTTCACCATAAGCAAGACAATAAGGCCACTAAGACGCACCATGACCACCACTGCCACCAGCACCGTCATAGTGATCTTTTTTTTTTAATCATTTCATTCCGAGCAAGGCAATAAAGTCACTAAGACGCACCAAGACCACCACCATCATCGGCACCGTCATAATGATCTTTTTAAAAAAATAATTTCATATACAAGCAAAGTAATAAAACCACTACGACGCCCTAGAGCCACCACTGCCACCGGCGCCGTCATAATGATCTTTTTTAAAATCATTTCACCCCAAGCAAGGCGATAAAGCCATTACCACGCCCAAGACCGGCACCGGTATAATGATCTTTTTTTTGTAAAAATCATTTCACCCCAAGCAAGGCAATAAAGCCATTACCACGCCCAAGGCCGGCACCGGTATAATGATCTTTTTTTGTAAAAACCATTTCACCCCAGGCAAGGCGATAAAGTCAGTAAGACGCACGAAGACCCCCACCATCATAGTGACTTTTAAACACCATTTCAACCCAAGCAAGACAATGAAGCCAATAAGAAGCAAGGGATAATCACAAGGAGGAAAACAGTTTAAGAAGAGAAGACAATAAAAGAACAATTAATAGTCAAAAGTGGTAGAACATTACAGAATTATAAAGAGGATACCGCTCTACCACTATCGTCCGGATGGTATTGGTCGATTCTTTTATTCATCTAGGGTATTTAATTATACCCCTTAGACGAATATCAACATGAGAAAAAAATCGCCCAATCCAATCAGCACGAAATATTCAGCGTTCTCTGAATGTCTTCGAATAGAGCGGACACCTGAGGAAGGTTGGAGATTACACCGACCAAAATATCAAAATATTCAAGTCCTGGGTATCACGATAAACTACATCTGACATCAAGGCCTCTGATTGGGTGGTTGGAGGTTTTGAGAAGCGTGGAAACACATTTTAATTGCTGGTGTTCCCAGGGCCACCCTGATCCGGGGTTGTAGCACCTGTTAGGGTTCCAGCTATGAGTAAATAGTTAACTCCCCAACTGGGGTCAAAACACTATGAAAGTGTAAAAATAGGTTTTAATACCAGAAATACTTTGTTAAAAAATTATTACCAACAATAAATTTTTGGAGAAAAATTATTACCAGCAATATATTTTTGAAAAAAATACCGGTTATACATTAATAAAAAATTACCAGCAATACATTTTTGAAAAAAAAAATACCAGCTATACATTTTAAAAAAATTACCAGCAATACATTTTTGAAAAAATACCAGCTATACATTTAAAAAAATTACCAGCAATACATTTTTCAAAAAATACCAGCTATACATTTAAAAAAAAATTACCAGCAATACATTTTTGAAAAAAATACCAGCTATATATTTAAAAAAATACCAGCAATACATTTATTAAAAAATTACCAGCTATACATTTAAAAAAATACCAGCAATACATTTTTGAAAAAAAAATACCAGATATATATTTAAAAAAATACCAGCAATACATTTATGAAAAAATTACCAGCTATACATTTAAAAAAATACCAGCAATACATTTTGGAAAAAAATACCAGCTATATATTTAAAAAAATACCAGCAATACATTTATGAAAAAATTACCAGCTATACATTTAAAAAAATACCAGCAATAATTTTTTGAAAAAAATACCAGCTATACATTTAAAAAAAATTACCAGCAATACATTTTTGAAAAAAAAAATATTACCAGCAATAAAAATGTTGTCGGCATTAAATAACCCATTGAGGTTGATATGCCGTAAAACAAAATAAACCAAACCAAACCTAACCTTTTGTTTAAGTTAAACGTCAACATTTTGTCTCGATTACTGTCAGCGGTTGGTATATTTGACGGCATATACGACATGCGACTCCACCCTCCCGAAAAACGTCTAAAGATACCTCCTCCCACGTCTTATTTGTGAAGCACACAAATTTAAAAAATACAAAAACAACTCGTTTATACGCAACTGTACAGGTGGTCCGAAAGTTTTGTCACCCCCCTATCAAAAAATAATGAGGACAATAGAACAAAAAGTAAGACTGTAATACAAAACACATGTACTGGATTCAGTTTATTCCCTTTCATTGACGGCGTCACACATCGAGAAGGTCTTTATGAACGACCATCATTTCCGTGGCACGAAATGATGTGATATTTTACGAAGTTGTGCATTGTTGATTATTGCAAAGGCTCTCCTAACGGCGTCATTCAAGTGATGGGTATTCCGGTAACGTTTATATGAAACTCTCTCCTTGATAATACCCCACAGAGTGCTGAAATAGAAAATTATATTATGTAGGGGTAACAAGACTTTCGGAGCACCTTGTACTCTTAAATTTGACAAAATTTTAAGTAAGTGCATCAATGATGTATGCGTGGCAATTAACATAAAATAAAATATAACAAAAAACAAATACGATTAAACAAAGAGTTTTTTCAATATCAATTCACCCCAAGTAAGGCGATAAAGCCACTAAGAAGCAAAGAGGGGAGGGATAAACTGAGAGTGAAAAAAAAAAGGTATTAAATGGGATTACAGTGATTCCCAAACTTTTTTCTCCGTGCTGCATTTTCGGAAGAAAAATTTACTCGCGCCTCAACAAATTTTATGTGATAAAATGTACATAAAAAAACAGAGAGAGAGAGAGAGAGAGAGAGAGAGAGAGAGAGAGAGAGAGAGAGAGAGAGAGTTAAAGGGAGATAACCCCGGATATCAAAATCAGAACATTATCATTGATAACTCTCTTCTCCAATTTGCAGACCCTAGTTACTATATTCTTAATACTTGACATAATGCGAAAATATCACAATGATAAAATCGACCAACAATTATTTATAACTATTTATACTGAGATTCATGCATTCAGTTACAAGTAATCGATAATAATATTTCAAATTTTAAAATCATATTTATTTTTGTCATATGAATATTTGAAACTGTTTCTAAATCTTTGATTGTCTTTCAATCATTCCGCCTCACCTGCTATCCTCTTCTGCCTCACCTGCTATCCTCTTCTGCCTCACCTGCTATCCTCTTCCGCCTCACCTGCTATCCTCTTCTGCCTCACCTGCTATCCTCTTCCGCCTCACCCGCTATCCTCTTCCGCCGCACCCATGAAGCACGTCCCACCGTTTTAGGAACAACTGGGAGAGAAGATGTCGATTGACGTTGCAATTTTTAAAGATCGTAGTTGGCAGGAGAGTAAAAAGCCGAAAGAAAATGACGAAATTAAGCAGAGTAGAATTGAGGCATCGGAGAACCGAATTCGGATCTCAGTCGAATTCATTACATACCCTTCGGTTCTAATACAATTAGGAAACATATGAAACCAACTTATCTCCCCCCGCTATGGCTAAATAGTAGAACAGAATGGGTTCTATAGCTTTGGGTAGCAACCGGTCTAGGTGAAGGAAAACTCTGAATTCAAAACAGTATGTAGCCCTGGCGAAGCACATACTATACATCTAAAGAAAAGGATCGTTCTCATTGACTCGATGATCCCGACTACGATCGACTCCTTAACAGACTGGGTTGGTTCTATAGCCTTGGGTGGCAACTGATCTAGGAGAAGGAAAACTCTGAATTCAAAACAGTATGTAGCCCTGGCGAAACAAATCCTCTGCAGCTAAGTATCGTTCGCATTGAGTCGATGATCCCGACTGCGTTTGATTCCTTTTTTAAACTGTATTCAAGGATTCTATCAGTTTTATTTATATCGTTGTCTCTTGCTTTTCTATTCGTTAGACAGAACAGAGAAAAAAAAAAGCAACCAAGTTTGATTGCTATTACTTGCGCATAAGTTAAGCAACTAGAGTCTTGGTCAAGATTCTAAATTGTTTACAAAATATGCGTAAAAGCTAATACTGTAAAAGCTAGACACCATAAACTATTGGTACTTGTAGCAAGTTTTTTTTAATCGTTTCATCCTAAGCAAGGCGATATTGTCACTAAGACGCAAGGGAATACTGAATGTGAAAGAGAATGAGAAGACTTTAGGGAGGAGAAGTGACAATAAAGGGACAGGATTCAAGAAAACAGAAGATGGTGATTAACGTTAAATTTTTGAAGATTGTAGTTATCAGGGAAGCAAGAAATAATAAAGGACTTCCACAGGTGGGAATTGCGAGAACGTCAGTGATGAAATTGTTCAGCATTCACTGACGTATAGGAGAATTGACATTACATAGCAGTTCAGTGCACTTAGGAAAAACAATGTAGTAGATTTCCTGTTGACGTTCTTAATGGTTTTGAATTCAGACTAGTCATTGTATGCCAATATTTAACCCATAGCTGGGGAGAGAAGAGACAGATTTATCTATCTATCTATCTATCTATCTATCTATCTATCTATCTATCTGTGTGTTTGTCTACATTATCTATCTATCTATGTGTTTGTCTACAATATCTATCTATCTATCTATCTATCTATCTATCTATCTATCTATCTATCTATCTATCTATGTGTTTGTTTGCATTATCTATCTATCTATCTATCTATCTATCTATCTATCTATCTATCTATCTATCTATGTGTTTGTTTGCATTATCTATCTATCTATCTATCTATCTATCTAGCGTGGAATTTAAACAGTATGCTGATTCCAATTTCATTGATGATTTTATTTACCTGACTTCCCCTCGAAGGATGTGACGCGAGGTTATTTTTTTAAAAACTAACATCTGAATTTCTCAAAGATGTCTGTTCATCCTGTTGGTCGAAAATGCCATCAGCAGCATCAATGACGCCATCTTCACTTCAGGAATGGTTCCCAGCCAATTGCTTTTTTTTTCATTTTGGAGAACTGATGATAGTCAGATGAGGCCAAATCAAGACAATAAGGAGAGGGATCAACCAGTTCAAAGCCTCAGTCACGCCATCCATGCACACAAGCGCATCAGGGTCGTGTCCATCGGTCTTGCCCTATGTCCCTCTTGCCCTTGATATGCCCTGTGAGGATCAAATTCTCTAAGCCGTCCTTTCTCATTACAGTAGTTAACAGCAGAGAGAAATGTCCCCTGAAGATATCGATTAGTCATTTCATTTACCTAGCTATGACTACATTTCTTGCGCTTATTTTTGTTTTATTATTTAAGGCGGTTATGGCTCTCCACAACTTCCGTTCTCTTAAACTTTGCAGTTTATTTTTTCAATCGGTATTTATTTATCATTTTCCCATTTATCTGAGTCGCTTCAGTTATTTACTAAATTTACATTTGCCTGACAATTTGCATAAAAGCTTTTTTGTGTAGCGATTTCGAAATGTTTTAGTATAATCTGTTATAATATATATATATATATATATATATATATAATATTTTATTATAAGAGATTATAATAAATATTTTGAAATGTTTTTAGTATAACCTCTTATATATGTATATACACATTTGTATAGCGATTTTGAAATGTTTTAGCATAATCTCTTATAATATATATATATATATATATATATATATATATATATATATATATATATATATTTTTTATTATAAGAGATTATAATAAAACATTTGAAATCCTTAAAACTTCCATGTTTCAATGCAATAATTTTATCGCCTGAAGAAAGACAATCATAGTATTGAAACATGAAAGGTTTTATGTAGCGATTTCAAAATATATTTATTATAATCTCACATAATATATATATATATATATATACATATATATATATATATATATATATATATATATATATATATATATATATATATAAATATGACATAACGATATATAATTTTATATATCAACAAAGATTATTTAGAAAACAACAAGACGGTACTCAGTGAGAATCGCACTCACTAAAAAAGTAAGGGTCTTATCTATCTCAGACTGTTCATCTCTGTCTATTCAGATCTTTCTATCCCAGATTTCAATTCTTTCTGACTATCTAACTGTGTGTCCGCCTGTCTGAGTGTCTGTCTGTGTGTGTCTCCCTATCTGGTTGTCTGTCTACTTAGCTGTTCAGCTGTCTGCCTCCCCGTCATTTTCCCTATCTGTCGGTTTGGCTGTTTGTCGATCTGTTTGATTACTTGTATTTCAGTCTGTCTCTGTTCATCTGCGTCTCTTTTCTTCTACCTGTCCATATAACCATGGATCTGTCTATCTGATTGTCAGTTTATATTTATACCTGTATTCCTGCCTATCTATCTATCTATCTATCTATCTATCTATCTATCTATCTATCTATCTATCTATGTGTTTGTCTACATTATCTATCTATCTGTGTGTTTGTCTACATTATCTATCTATCTATCTATCTATCTATCTATCTATCTATCTATCTATCTATCTATGTGTTTGTCTACAATATCTATCTATCTATCTATCTATCTATCTATCTATCTATCTATCTATCTATGTGTTTGTCTACAATATCTATCTATCTATCTATCTATCTATCTATCTATCTATCTGTGTGTTTGTCTACATTATCTATCTATCTATCTGATGTGTTTGTCTACATTATCTATCTATCTATCTATCTATCTATCTATCTATCTATGTTTGCATTATCTATCTATCTATCTATCTATCTATCTATCTATCTATCTATCTATCTATCTATCTATGTGTTTGTCTACAATATCTATCTATCTGTGTGTTTGTCTACATTATCTATCTATCTATCTATGTGTTTGTGTACAATATCTATCTATCTATCTATCTATCTATCTATCTATCTATCTATCTATCTATCTATCTATCTATGTGTTTGTCTACAATATCTATCTATCTATCTATCTATCTATCTATCTGTGTTTGTCTACAATATCTATCTATCTATCTATCTGTGTGTTTGTCTACATTATCTATCTATCTATGTGTTTGTGTACAATATCTATCTATCTATCTATCTATCTATCTATCTATCTATCTATCTATCTATCTATGTGTTTGTCTACAATATCTATCTATCTATCTATCTATCTATCTATCTATCTATGTGTTTGCATTATCTATCTATCTATCTATCTATCTATCTATCTATCTATCTATCTATGTATGTGTTTGCATTATCTATCTATCTATCTATCTATCTATCTATCTATCTATCTATCTATCTCAGTTTGTTCCTATGAGAAAAAAATATACTTTTTCTTTCTACGCCAATGCAACGCATGTCAGAATCAGCTACCTGCGCTCTCCATTCAAAATCGATCGATCTCTCTCCGTCATCGATCTGTCACGTGACAAGTGCCTCATAGTCGCTATTGTCAGGGGGGCAATTGAATTAGCGCAGGCGAGCGTGAGGGTAAACAGCGGTTTTGTATTTGGGAGCGGGGGGTGGGGGGGACAAAGCAAACAAAGGACAATGTGCAGGGTGGGGACTAGTTGGTTGTGCGAGCGAAGAAGTTTTCAAGCCAAAAGAAAGGCGCGCCCGATTGTCGGTTGTAGGGGCCGAACGCTGACGGCTTGAGGGTCGCCCAGGGACGAGTCGCTGGATCGAGAAAGGTGGTAGGCGCAAAGGTTTAAAAAAAAATGAAAAAGAAAAGAAAAACAAACTTTTAGATTACGTGACGGTAAATAAGAAGTTAAATAATTGTCCGTATATAGGATATATCTTTGAATATTAACAGTATTAGAAGTTCAAGTGTGTTAAGAGAGAGGGAGAGAGAGAGAGGGGAAGAGAGAGAAAGGAGAGAAAGAGAGAGAAAGGAGAGAAAGAGAGAGAAATAGAGGGAAAGAGAGAGAAAGAGAGTGAGCGGAGAGAAAGAGAAAGAAGGAGAGAAAGATAAAGAGAGAGGGAAAGAGAGAGATAAGTAGAGCGAGGGAAAGAGAGAAATGGGGAGAGAGAAAGAAGGAGAGAAAGAGAGAGAAATAGAGGGAAAGAGAGAAAAGGAGAGAGCGGAGAGAAAGAGAAAGAAGGAGAGAAAGATAAAGAGAGAGGGAAAGAGAGAGATAAGTAGAGGGAGGGAAAGAGAGAAATGGGGAGAGAGAAAGAAGGAGAGAAAGAGAGAGAAATTGAGGGAAAGAGAGAGAAGGAGAGAGCGGAAAGAAATTAAAATAAGGAGAGAAAGATAAAGAGAGAGGGAAAGAGAGAGAAGTAGAGGGAGGGAAAGAGAGAGATGGAGAGAGAGAGAGATGGGGAGAGAGAAAGAAGGAGAGAAAGAGAGAGAAATAGAGGGAAGAGAGAGAAGGAGAGAGCGGAGAGAAAGAGAAAGAAGGAGAGAAAGATAAAGAGAGAGGGAAAGAGAGAGGGAAAGAGAGAGAGAGAGAGAGAAAAACTAGGAGAGAAAGACAGAGGGAGAGAGAGAAAGAAGGAGTGAAAAAATACCAGCAATACATTTTACATGAAATATTACCAGCAACATAGATTTATATTAAAATTACCAACAATACATTTTATAGCAAAATAACCAACAGTATATTTTATCTCTAGTTGAAGATATACAATTGCTTTTCAAACTTATTTAGCTGAAGCCATAAAGTCAGGTGTTGCTATGTTGCTAAACAAAATCAACTGAACTACTATAGCTTTTGTATATGACTTTTGAGTGTATCGGGATGTATTTGATGTATTGGAGTGAAAGACTGCAGGTATTTGGATCTTACATTCTTTAAGTATAGGTTTTATCAATGTTGGTGATATATAAAAAAACCAGCGTCTCTCGTTTCGTGCGCATGTGTAGACATGGCAACATCAACAAAGCCCAGTCTGATGAAATCTTAACGGATGAAACACGTCACGAAAAAAAAAACTTTCCAGTTTGTCATATTTTTCTAAATAATGTTTGTTGATATATAAAATTATATATCGTTATATATATATATATATATATATATATATATATATATGAAGAAAAATATACGGAAAAAACAAACAAAAATCCTAATATGCAATTATTCTGTTTTAATGTTAATATAATGTCAACGTCGGACGTTTCAGTCTAGTAGACCATCTTCAGGACATATTCATAAAACATAATTAACATTAGACTATATTTAATTCAACATGAAAAGACGATGGACATAAGATTTGATTAGTCTTACTCTTATATATATATATATATATATATTAAAGACATTTTTATGTTTAACATTCTTTTTATAGATACAAGTATTTAAGTAAATGCTCTGTTTATAATAAACAGTATTAAATAACATTTACCGGCCTAAATGTCCAAGAAAATTTTCATAGAAAATATTCGTCCTTTGACAGGATTCGAACCGGAACCGTCATTTACGCTGACGTGCCTTAACCGACTCGGCCACAAAGGAGCGTTCGGTAGGCAAAGTCGAATTTACTGCTTATAAACTTCAATCTTCCATGAATCTCGAAACATTCATAACTACTCATGGCGTATCAAATGTAAACAAATGACATCATACATTAAGAATTGGACAAAGTCCGCCAATTTATTAAAGACATTTTTATGTTTAACGTTCTTTTTATAAATACAAGTATTTAAGTAAATGCTCTGTTTATAATAAACAGTATTAAATAACATTTATCGGCCTGAATGTCCGAGAAATTTTTCATAGAAAATATTCAGAGCATTTACTTAAATACTTGTATCTATAAAAAGAATGTTAAATATAAAAATGTCTTTTAATAAATTGTCGGACTTTGTCCAATTTAATAATATATATATATATATATATATATATATATATATATATATATATATATATATATATGGCAAAGTGGAAAACGTTATCGTGTGACGCGTTTCGTCCTTTAGGAATTCATTGGATTAAATTTCTGACATTGGTGCAAATTCACACGAACAAAGGATGCTGGGAATTTGAAATTCATTACAATTCTTTTTCTTTCCGTTACTTTTGTTATTAGATATGTAATAATAGAAGATCTTTCCAGAAATAGTGAAATGTTGTAAAAGCCCGGGCACAAATTTACTGTGTATTAACTTGCAATCAAAGCACTCTCTAGTCATTTTCGTCATAGTGAATTCTTTTCTCCTTTGATCAGAGTAGACTTTTTGATGTCAAAATTGTGGTCAGTCTCATTACAGTGAGCAACTGATGAATTTAACGTATTGTTTTGTAACATGTCCCTTTTGTGTTCATATAATTTTTTTATTTAGATTCCTTGAGGTTTATCTGAACTCAACATAAAATTTCTTACTACTACATCTAAAACAATAAAAACTTAGCCAATAATAAACAAAATAAACTAAAAAGCTAAAACATGAAGAAGAAATTTACTCGATCGCCTGTAATATTCGTGACAAAAAATACATACGAGAAACATTATTTTAAGATTTGAAATTTCCCTGAAACAGACTTCAAGCACTTCTTTCTTACTTTTCTTACCTTTCTTTCTTTCTTTCTTTCTTTCTTTCTTTTTTTTCTAGCCAAATCCCCGTCTTACTTAATAACTAGCAGCATGGCCAGGCGTTGCCCGTGCTTGATTCAAAAATCGTACGACTCATACAGCAATCGCTATCACTTGACTTAAAATATTTTGACCCTTCCTTGCCTTTAAAGAAGTGCCCTTTGCCGTGCTGATGTTGCTACATGCCTTACTTCTTGCCTATCTCATACTGCGAATTTTTTCTAAGCTCTATACTAAACATTAAATCTGTTACGAAAAAAGAACTAAACAAAATGAACACAAAACCATCAGCTTTAAAAAAAAGGACTCGTAACTGGAAAAACCGAATGAAAAAAAGAATGTTAACAACAAATACTTTTTCACACCCAACCCAGTTCTGCGGAATCAGAATCAACGTTGAGTTTAAGCAAGCGAATGAGCAAATTGGCGTAAAGTGCCATGCAGATTTAATTTTTTCCCATTTGTGACGAATGCAGCTATCGATTTTTTTTGCACGCTAACATGCTAGTTAACATTCGTGTCAGTCAGCTGTTGGCTCTCACGCTGTCCAATAGAATCTTCCTGGCTATTCGTGGCAGCCAGCTATAGGCTCTCACTCTGGCCAGTAGAAAATGGCCGCAAACTACATGAAAAGTGCCGTAGAAGCATGAAAAAATCGATTATTTCCACTATCGATGGGAGTTGGGAAATGCAAAGTCGGTCTTGGCCTTGCAACTAACTTGGAGCATATGCATGTAAATTTTGGTGCAAATCCGTCGAAAATTGCGGCCGTGCATTCGTTACACACACACACACACACACACACACACACACACACACACACACACACACACACACACACACACACACACACACACACACACACACATCCTGCCTTTTATAGATAGAGATAATTTTAAAATAATTCAGCAGACGGTGTTATTTTATTTATGATAAATATTTTTTTTGCCTTAGTTTTCATCGTTCATTATTGTGCATCTGAAAAATGCCGCTTTTATCTCAGTCGATATAGATTCACGGCCTTTTGGTTGCGATCAAAGTGTAGTGTCTGTTCTTATCAGCTTAATCTTTCTATCTTCTCATCATTTTGTTTTCTTTCTTTCATTTTCTTACTGAAAACAAGTAATGTATTCCGCCTCCCGCCTTTTCCACGTGCCCAAAACGCAGAATAGTCCGTTATTTATGAGGTAGTGACAGGGCATAACGGTCGTGCTGACAAACGACGGGCGGGACAAGCACAGTTATAATAGGATACTGAAATGCAGCGCAGTAATTACCTATTGATTGCCTCCCCAGAAGAGCAGGCCGGCTTACTCCCCAGCCTGCGCAGAAGAGGCGAGGAATAACGTTCGGTTAAATGTTAAGAATCTGACCTGGTTGAGTGTGCTCTCTCCCTCCATTTGCTATCATCTGAGGGTTAAGAACGTCAAGCATATCTGCAATCTTTGAAACACGAAAAAAAAAAAAAAATAGCAAAATAAAAATAGCAAAATAAAAAAACAAAAATAAAACATGTATGTCAAAAATTTTCTTCATATACATTTTTTTTGCCCTTTAGGATGTCTCAAGAACCAGTCGCGCGATCTTGTTTTAACTTTGCAGCTAATCGTAACGGACTCTACTGTATATGAACAAGCAGTACTTCTACTCTGAGGTTACTCTTTCGGTACTGGGGCGTTCTTCCGTGAGCTTGTGATATTCAAAGTGATCAGGTCTTGGGGCACAATATCGCATCACTCACCTATGTCCCGCTCCCAACTACAGTCCCGATGTGGTTTCCTGAGACATGGATATTTCATACCGTCTGTGAGATTAAGGAAAAAATAAATAGGCAGCTGATGGCGATTCGAATTAAGACTTAACAGATTTTTTTTAAAGTGAAAGGTACGCTGGGATATGTTTGCATGGTTCCAAGGGGAGTACTTCGACACAAAATTAGGAGCAATTTCGCTAGGCAGGATATTTTGTATTAATATTAACTTAGTCACGGATCAGCAAGCATGATACACCCAGTATGGATAGAGTTCATTACAGCAGCAGTGGTCTGATCCCTGTTTTACAATGAATCATCCTCTAAGAATAAATATAAGATTTAATTTGGGTTATATATAACAAAATGGTGAAGAATCATTTTTGTAAAGGGATGGCGTCTTACACTTTACAAGGGTATTTGTGCGTAAGTGAATATGACGAAGCCATCTGGAATTAGAGGTCGTCTCTCCGATTTCCTATTCCGAACCGTTATCCATTAGAGCACCAGCTGTAAGCACTTGGCATTCCCAAGAGGTCACCCGTCCAGATACTGACCAGATTCGACGTTGCTTAACTTTGGTGATCGTACGAGAACAAGAGAGAGAGAGAGAGAGAGAGAGAGAGAGAGAGAGAGAGAATTATACAACGCCATGGTTTTTCTCATGTCAGCCGTGTTTGGTTGTATGACGAAAATGTCTTAATCTTTTTCTCCCGATTAAGCCACGTTTGTGTCTGATTGATTCTTTTTCTATGGCTTATCAACACTTTGAAGGTTATTTAAAGCCAGAAAATATGTAAGAATTTCGGACTGGAGTGGGGTGGAGTTTTGATGTTTGATAATAAGACTTTAGTGTTACTAGTCTTACTAATTAACCCATATTTGGCAAAGTATATTGTTTTAAAAATTGATGATTAGAATTGTAATAAAGCCTAAACGTATGAAAATAAATCTATACATTTTTTTGTTCTTGAGAATTTAAAGCAAAAATATTAAACCCTATTAGATTATTTATTTACACTATTTATTCATTAGACTGTTTATTGGAATGATTGACAAAACATCAGCTAATTACCAATTGATTCAAACTTTATAAAATGGTAAATCATAAGAATTTCCTTAGAGTTGGTTCACAGATTTTAATAATTTAGTAAATGATTATTAGTTTATGAATAAAAATTGTTTTCACATTTTTTTCTTTATGTTATGGTCCAAGGTTAGGACCAAGGAAGAACAACACGAACACAAGAGTAGAAATAACGAAGGTATATTACACGAAATAATAATACAAGATGTGGAAGGTGGTAGTATGACTGTCAGTCTGGTTTGGAGTGAGGGGGGGAGCAATTAAAAACAAAAAAAAAACATGATATGCATTCCTCAAAGCTGTGTGCTTTTAACTATTGTAATCACTAAACTGGATTTGATTGAATTTCTAGCGTTTTCATAAAATTATTTGTGGGGGGGAGGTAATATATAAAAAAAAATTTCTGCCCTGACATTAATAAAAAGAAGAAAAACAATTTCAATCATTTGTGAATAATTTCTGAAAGTTTCATTAACATCCGACAATTATTTTTATTTTTGCAAGATTTTCCAAATTAATCTGTGTCATACAAAAAAGACGTGTTGTATATGTTATTTGACTAGTTCCTGTGATACAAAGAGAAACAAGGTTTTTTTTTTTTTTTTTTTAATCAAAATTTAGAATGTTCTAAAAAGAAGGGAAAATTTAAAAAAAATAATTTTAAAAAACTTTGGGCTTTCCTCTTAATAATAAGATAAGCATTTAGACAATAAAATTTTGTTTTTGTCAAATTTGGCGTCTTTTTCCTAATGCTATGCTCTTTTTTTTCTTAGTGATCTCATGGAGGTACCTAAGTTTCATCATTTACTCTTCTACTTGCAATTTATGAATGAAATGCTTTATTTGGTTTAGTTGGCAATATTATTTTTCTGTGTATTCCATCCATTTATTTATTCATTTATATTTTAAATTTGATCAATATCTGTTTTTCAGTAGGCTCTAAAAGTAGAGTACCATATATCATCTGTAAATTATCAAATTCTTTTATTTTGCTACCTATTATTGGGCTTGCTATAATTTCCAAACTTCAAACTAGGGTATTAATTCATTTTTTTTATTATAGGTTTAGTTTTCATGCTCTATACCCCTTGGGTTTCAGGGCTGACACACAAAATGAATACCGATAGCTTATATGCGTCCGGGTTCCTCTCTGCTCAGAGGCAGAGAGTTCGACCGTCAAGCCGAGAAGCTCGGCTCGATTCGACCCTCTCGAGAGGCGTAGTATACATAGTGTTAGGAAGAGTTAATTCTGTATGTTATAGGTAAGGACCCATGACACTTTATAAACTGGTAAATGATAAATATTGCATTGTATTTAGTTTTAAATGGATTGGTCTTTTAGGATGTTGTGGAATAATGGATAGCGGCTCGGATTGAAGAATCAAAGAGTCGAGTTCGAATTCCATTGCATTCACTTTGGGAAAGGTATGAATCCTCTTCTACCCCCCTCTATGGGTAAATAGCATGATTGCAGAAAAGAAATGGCAACCTACTACGGGAAAAAATCTGCCTCGTCAGTCATGTATTGAAAGATACATGATCGCCTACGCGTGTATCACGCATGGCAAATAGCTGATTGACTGTAAATATAAAATTATTTTTGTAAATAAACAAACTAAATTTTGCAAATTTTTTGTTGCAAATTCTGAAAAACAAAAAAAAAAATTACTTTCATCATACGTTTAGGTTTGATTCCCATTCTAATCATTACTTTTTTTTAAAAGAATAAACATTGCCGAAGAATAAAGGTAGTCAGAAAAGCGGTGTTATGGGAAAAAACGTCCTTTTGATACTACATCTTACTGCGGCCGTTTTTGTCCATATTTGTCAATATTAGATTCATACCATTATCAAAGGCATTTGCGCGTATAACGAACCCAAGTAGAATTGGAATTCGGCTCTCCGATTAACAATAACGAGCCATTATCTATTACACCACCCGCACATCCAGGCTTACAGCACTTGGTTTGGTTTGGCTTATTTTGTTTTACGGCTTATCAACCTCAATGGGTTATTTAATGCCGACAAGATTTTTATTGCTGGTAATATTTTTTTGAGAAATGTATTGATGGTAATTTTAATTTTTTTAAATGTATAGCTGGTAATATTTTTTTAAAAACTGTATCGCTGGTAATATTTTTCTTCAAAACTGTATTGCTGGTAATAATTTTATCTTCAAAAATTTATTGCTGGTAATAACCTTTTACAAAGTATTTCTGGTATTAAAACCTATTTTTACACTTTCATAGTGTTTTAACCACAGTTTGGACGTCAACTATTTGTCCATAGCTGGGGCCCTAACAGGTGCTACCACCCCGGTTACGGGTGGAGTTGGGAACACCAGCAATTAAGAGGTGGTTCCAAGCTCCTCAAAACCTGATCAGAGGTCTTGCTGTTGGATGTATTTTATCGTTTTACCCAGGACCCGGATGTAGTTTATCGTCTTACCCAGGACGTTACCGCGGTCACCCATCAAGGTACTTAGCAAACACAATATTGCTTAACTTCGGTGATCGTACTAGTGTTTCAACGTGATGAGGCCGCAATCTCGTTCGTATCTGATCAGACGTGTTAAATCGTGAGGCGCCATTGACAATCATGGGTCATGACCCTCCTAACATCTCGCTACTCTTTCAGCTTTCCCACAAGCATTATGCGAAACCCTCTCTGTCCCATTTTGTGTCCTCTAATCTTCTCTTAAGCCAGGGTTAATTTTCCTTCTTAAGTGACTCATTTGCAGAAAAAACAAATAGACGTTTTAGAACTCTTAGCTTTCTATTGAGTAATGTGTAAAATTGTTTCTTAACTGTATTAGGCCGCGTCTTTTTTTCCCTATCATGAGTCTAAGGCATTTTTGATAACAGATAACGAATAACGAAGAGCAACCTGCAGTCGACATTGTTTTCAGACTTCCACTTTCTGACACTCAGAGATGTAATCTGTTATTACCTAAATGTTTATTATTTTAAAAAAATCTTTCTTTCCCTATTTTTTATTCCTATTTTTTTGCGGAAAACCCAATTTCATAAAGCTTTCAGTTTGAAAACACAATGTTTACGGCTCGATCCCAAGTATAGACTTATCAAGAATGACTTTAAACTCACTTTTGACAATGTAAATTGGGTAACTGAACGACAAAATGGATGAAAATCTATGTAACGCGTGTCATCCTTTAAAAGGGACTTCAATAGACTAAAGTAATGTCCTTACTGCTGAAAATATATATATATATATATATATATATATATATATATATATATATATATATATAGTTTACGAAAAACTAGGTAATCCGTATGGGTAAACCCAAGGAGGATAAAATCCAGAGAGCTCAATGTAAATCCAGAGCAAATAATTTAAATAAAAACAGACCACTTTAAGGTTCCATGTAATAAATTATTTCACAACAGTTCTTTTAAAGGACTGCGGATCATCAGATTTTACTTCCAAAGCTTGAAAAGAAAAATGAAAAGAAATTTACACATTTTTGACGGGCCGTATTAAGCACATGTAAATTAACGAAGTGAGAATGTGAGGGGGGGAGAGAGAGAAGACATGAGTGAGTTAGATGTAATTTAATATTTTCTATTCTTTCATACTTAAAATTACTTGAGGAGGTCCAGACATTGACACATTTAAACGGTTATATATATATATATATATATATATATATATATATATATATATATATATATATATATATATATATATATATATATAGGTGGCCAATCGTATTCGAAGATACCTGTCTTCAAGGGCGGCTAGCTAATCCCTGTCGCAGACGCTCGCTCAGGCACATTTGTGTTTGTTCAACACCCACAGAGCCCACCTGTGGTTTATACTGCAACTATCCTGAGCAGACCTTAGTTACAGCTTCTGGGAGAGGAACGTGTTATCTAGCGTGATCAGCAATTTGAACAAGGTAAGTACGCTCGAGCCCTTGGCCACGATGACGTGTTGTTTCGTGCTAGCACAGGTATTGACGGCTCGCAAGAGTTTCGACTACCCAATTTTATTCACAAGGCTTCGGTCAACCCGTGGTATTGTTTTCACCCACTTTCCAGAGTTGGATCGATCTACTCGGAAAACACCACGAAGTCGCCTTCCTGACAACTCGGCCATAGTGAGATTCGAACACGGGTCTCATGGTCATATATATATATATATATATATATATATATATATATATATATATATATATATATATATATAGGTGGACTACATTACTCGGTTCCTCTAGATCTAATATTCACGGCCAGAACCCACCATGCGATCGTGAGTCTCCACAACTTCCTGCCTTTTTTTGCTCTAACCCACAGGCAGGATATGGCGAGTCTTTCACAGCTCTATTGCTAATTCCATGCAAAGTTCTTGGAGGAATTACATTCCGCCAGGTTTGACATGTACAGCTAGGACCCGCCATGTCAATTACATTGTAGCAAACGACCCATATCCCCCCCCCGTATTCCGTCGGTGAGGAGTAAGTTCCACTCGAATGGGCGAACCACTGCCCTGTGGACAAACTCCCAAGAGGCTGTTTCCCCGATCATTACAATCTTACGGTGTACAGTCAACTGTTATCTTCCCCTCGTATCCATGTAAACTACTCCTTAACCTTACCTGAGTTCGAGTGGCTTCTGGGACTTGTACAGAGCGTACCTTACTGTAAGTTACTGTAAGTCCCTGTATCTTCAAGAATGAATCCTATATATGAGTTCCATTTGAGGTCCTGGGTGTGCTTGAGTCCCAATAGACGTTCAAGGCAAGGAGCCTCCTTAAAAGAACACCCATCTATCATTCCTATAATCCTCAGCAATAGATCAGATATAAGAGTTCCACTTGAGTTCTGGAGTGAGCTTGAGTTCCAATAGACGCTCAAGGCAAGGGGTCTCCTTAAGAGAACACACATCTATCATTCCATCATCCTTAGCAATAGATCAGATATATGAGTTCCACTTGAGGTCTGGGGAGAGATTGAGTCCCAATAAACGTTCAAGGCAAAGGAGACTCCTTAAGAGAACACCCATCTATTTCTTATCATCTTTAGCAATAGATCGGATATATGAGTTCCACTTGAGGTCTGGGGTGAGATTGAGTCCCAATAGACGTTCAAGGGAAACTAGACCCCTTAAGAGAACATCCATCTATCATTCCATCATCCTTAGCAGTAGATCGGATATATGAGTTACACTTGAGGTCTGGGGTGATATTGAGTCCCAATAGACGTTCAATACAAGGAAACTCCTTAAGAGAACACCCATCTATTTCTTATCATCTTTAGCAATAGATCGGATATATGAATTCCACTTGAGGTCTGGGGAGAGATTGAGTCCCAATAAACGTTCAAGGCAAAGGAGACTCCTTAAGAGAACACCCATCTATTTCTTATCATCTTTAGCAATAGATCGGATATATGAGTTCCAATTGAGGTATGGGGTGAGATTGAGTTCCAAAAGACTGATATAACCGATCAAACATAATAGGCGAAAATTAAGTTTTGCTCGGTGGTGATTTAAAGATACTAATTTAGTGGTATTGAATTTTATGAGCCAGTCCCTCCATTGATCTGTTAGAGATAGATCAGAGAAGAGATCAGCTGACTTTTGGAGGTACATCTATTCACCCTCTGACTATGGAAGGCTATCAAGGTTTTAAGATACGTTACGTCTCTATTCATGACAATTAGCTTTTCTTGGATTAATTCGTTTTTACGGCTTATCAACCCTTTGCAGGTTACTCAAGGGCAGAAACTATTTTTAGATTGTAAGAATTGTTTTGTAAATAATAATGGTTCCGGGATAAATTACAATCTAAAAACATTTTCTGACAATAACTTCGTAGATAACGAAGAAGCTTAAAGTGACACATGTCGTTCTACTGACGAATGTTGTGAATGTCATATATAAATATGTTTTAAGAAGGAATATACGAGAAAAACTATAAAGAAGCTGTACATATTAGTTTGAACGCGAGAGCTGAAAATTATTTTGCAGATCGGGAGTGGTATGTCATATAACGAGGTAAGAAGGCTTGGAAAAATTAACTCTCACAGGGCACAATGAAGACAAGAGAAGCAGGACTAAACATCTAGTAAACTACATATCGAGATCGTTTGAGTGAATGACAAAACAAGGACCCGAAGAGATAAAGACATGTTGTAAAGGGGCAAGTGTTTTTTATTGTACAGTAAGGTCCACCCTCTACAAGGCCCGGGGCCACTCAAGGTAGAGGGTTACGTTACAGGGTAGTTTATATGGATAAAGTGGAAGATAAAGGTTAATTCTAGACTTGAACAGGTTAAGATTATAGTGATTGGGGAAACATCCTCTTGGGAGTCTGTTCCACAGGGCAGTGGTTCCTGGGAAGAAGCTGTTCAAGTGGATTTATCCGGAATACGGAGCCGGTCATAGCCGTTAATGTTAAATCTGGTGGAATGTAGTTCGTTCAAGAACTTTCTAGCGATAGAGCTGTGAAAGACACGCCACAATCCCGCCTGTGGTTTAGAGCAACAAAAGGCAGGAAGTTATGGAGACTCGTGATCGCGTATGAAGAAGTGCATGTCTGACGAGAGTATCCACTGATCTCCCTTCCATGACTGTATTTACAGCCGCCATCGAATCCAGGTTCGATACGCATGGACTCTTCTATTTGACGCTAATGCAGTCCCCTGCATTGACTTCTCATCTCTTCATCGCGACTCGATTCACCCAAGCGTTTTGTTAGGTGGTTGGTAATAGTGCCAGTAGTGGCGATGGGGGTGGTGGTGGTGCTGGTGGCGGCGGCATCGATAATGGCGCTGTTTCCATGGTAACATGCCGAGCAAACGAAAAACATGGAAAACATTCGTCAGTCTTCCGCAGATTTTTGGTATCACGTGTGTCCTGACGTTAAGTCCCTGTAGAGCTGATTTGTTACATAAACACACGAAGTCCGTTTTGCGACGGACGGGGAAAGGCCGGGGGGGTCTTTTCTGAGTGCGAGAGAGAGTGGAAAAGAAAGAAAGGGGGAAAACGTATATAGAAAAGAAATACGTGGGGATTTAAAAGAGAGAGAGAGAGTGAGAGAGTAACAGTGTAAAGTGACAGAATGGAATTTAAGAGATAGATAGCTAAATAGATAGATAGATAGATAGATAGAGAGAGAGAGAGAGAGAGAGAGAGAGAGAGAGAGAGAGATTGGAATTTTAATGAATGCAGACGAGGTTTTGAAACAGTTGAGAAAGCGAGAAAAAATATTTCAGGATGAGAAAAAACGACATTTTGGAGACGGAGAGAAAAAGACAGAAATGTGTGTTTAAAGAGTGAGAGAGGTAAATAGGAGAGAAAAAAAGAGGCTATTTAAATGAGAGAGAGAGAGAGAGAGAGAGAGAGAGAGAGTAAGTAATAGTGTGATAGTATAAGAAGAGAGAATTACATTTATGATAAGAAGAGAGAGAGAGAAAGAAAGAAAGAAAGAAAGAAAGAAAGAAAGAAAGAAAGAGCTATATAGTGAGACCAACCATTTAAGGGAGAGAAAGTGGCATTTTTAAAAAAAATAAAGAAATACGATGTTTGAAAGTGGTAATAATGAGAGAAAATTATTTCAAAGACAGAATAGAAAAGGACATTCTATAGCTCGAGAGAAAAAGACAGAACGCTATGTTTAAGGGGAGAGACAGGTAAATCGGAAATAAAATGACAAATGCAATAATAACCCTCTGACCTACTAATGATAACTTTCTCGTATCTCTACAGCATCATTGACTGCTGTGGCCAATCGGTAAATTAATCTGACAATCGCTTAAAAAAAAAATGGTGGTGTACCTGTATTTGATTTATTTTTGGTTTGGTTTGGTTTGTTTTACGGCTTATCAACCTCGATGGATTATTTAATGCCGACAAATTTTTTATTGCTTGTAATATTTTTCCAAAAATATATTGCTGGTAATATTTTTTCCTTAAAAACGCATTGCTGGTAATAGTTTTTTTTCTTAAAAAATGTATTGCTGGTAATAAATATTTACAGAAATGTATTGCTGGTAATAATTCTTTGCAAAAATATATTGCTGGCAATAATTCTTTGCAAAAATATATTGCTTACAAAAATGTATTGCTGGTAATAATTATTTACAAAAATGTATTGCTGGCAATAATTATTTTCTTCAAAAATGTATTACTGCTGGTAATAATTTTTCCTCAAAAAATTTATTGCTGATATTAAAACCTATTTTTACACTTTCATAGTGTTTTGACTCCAGTTTGCGGGGTCAACTATTTTGCATATTGTTGGGACCCTAGCAGGTGCTACCATGCTTTATCGTTGTTATGGAGTGGTTTCACAGTGGAAGCTTGTATTTGTACTAAGTCGGTCCTAAAATAGGTTCGACGTACAAAACGTTAGGAACTTGATATAATAGGTAATGACGCAGAGAAATCTAGTGGTGGTCGCTGATACTCTTAGTGTCCGACTAACGGTCGTCCGGCATCGATTGACTGACCCACTGAGCGACGGTATTTAGTCACCCCCCACGAGGGCATCATGTGGCACAAGGCCGGTTTAAAGTGGGATCTCCGATCCCATGGGTTCGGCCAAAAATATGCCGGGTTCAGAGTCGGTTTACCTCCCCGAAAGAGACTCCGCCCTTCGGCGTAGCCTCGTTCGCGTTCCTCCCCGCCCGAAGGCAGAGAGTTCAACCGATCAGCCAGTCGTCCGACTTCTGACTGAACTCAGACCGACCCACTGAGCGACCCCCTCGTTACTCTAACTACTCCTACTTATTATAGGTGGGAGAGTCTATTAACTATAGAATAGGTGTGTTTAACTATAACAATCGTCTTACCTACGGCGTGTATGTAGTTTATCGACATACAAAGGACAGTTGTACAATCTAGGTTATATAAGATAACCAAAAAAGTCCTTGTCGTTTTTTTACGCCGTGTGGGAAAAGTGATCACTGATATGCAAATGAGTGCGTCACGTGCCGGGAAAGCAGTGCGAGTGGGATAGGAACAGGGGCCAGTGCCGGTACGTTGCGTTGCGCACATGAATTAGTCATAGCTTGAGCAGAGGTGCGGAAACCTGGCAGATCATTCAGGGTTGTATTCTTTATGACTTTAAGGTGGGCTTGTCCGCGGCCGCATCAAGTCGAGCCTTTGGGGCTAATGCTGCGAGTGAATGCACCGCCAGTCATTGGCTCCAGAAGTTCCGGTTGGGAGATCTGTTCCTTTGTGATGAACCCCGTAGTGGTCAGCCACATGTCCTGGATGATGAATCCTTGAAGATGGCTATAGCCGAGGGTAACAAACAATCCTGTGGTGAGCTTACCGAATGTTTCCAGGTTTCTGATGAAACACACTGGCTTTACCTGTAACGCATAAGGAAGGCGCACAAGGTTGAGCAAGTTGGTACCCCAAACACTGTCGGAAGCCAACATACAACAACGGCAACGTACTCATATTTGATCGAGAGCTCGCCAGTGACGAAAAGTGTGTCCTGTAGCACATTCCCAGGCGTGACAGACATTGGTTGTCACCACGGGACATTGTGCCTCACACTACAAGCCCACTTCTGCCCACGCAAGATCAGGTTCTGTATCTGGTGGGCTAGTCGACAGGCGGTGCACCGTGAGCTGCTACCAATGGGCCAAAGCATCACTGCGGATTTGTACTCGTAGCTGTTGGAACGTGTGCAACAAAGGTAGAAGGGACTTGCATTGGTTAATCGCAAGAGTGTACTGTTCCTCGATGGCAATGCTAGGCCTCATCTAGCATATGGCGTTTTGGCTCGGCGATACTATGCCATCCATCTTACTCCCAGGACTTTGCGCCAACAGATTACAACCTTTCCCATTCCCTGGACAATCACCTTCGCGGGTAATCTTTAAAAAATGAGGCAGGCTTGCTACAGGCACTCACAGACTTCTTTGAGTCCAAGACATCTGACTTTTACTGCCAGGGCATTACACAGCTGGAGACACATTGGCAAAGGGTTTTGGATGCTGATAGGGATTACTTTGAGGACTAATGGTATGTCAAATTTGCTGCTTTTTTTTTCTTCTAATAGATAAAAAAACGGTAAGAACTTTTTTTGTTGCGTTTTACAGGGTGCGATTAGTGAATTGTCGCTATTTTTTATATTTTCTTTGTTTTTGATTTTGTCGACTGCATAGTACCGTCAGTCGGACACCGTCTGTGAGAAAAAGAGCACCATGAAGCAATTCCCTCTGCCAAGAAATTTAGAAACATCATGCTGTACTGCTTGGCATTCGCGCCGGAAACTTCAATACGAACATTTCAGAGTGTTTGGGTGTCTATCTGCGGACATTGCAGAGGATTCAGAAAGAGTTGGATGAGTCTAATGGTGATTACGAAGATAGAGACGCTTGAAAAATTAATTCTGATCATTCTGATAAAAGAACTCCCAAATTTGTTGATGAGGACCTCAGACTCTACACGGAGGCCTACATCAAGTGCCTTGAGGAGTTACTGCTGCCTTGGGTCAAGAATGTGGCTACTGGAAGACCCTATATCTGGCAACAGGACTCTGCACCATGCCACACAAGCAGGAGAACCCATCATGGCTGTCAGACAATTTCTATGACCACATCACTCCTTACATCTGGCCATCTAACTCCCCAGACTTCAATCCCCTTAATTATTATGTGTGGGGCACAGTTGAGCGAGAGACTAACAAAACGCCTTGGAATACCAAAGATGAACTGAAGGTAAGGATTATGGCAGCATTCATAAGAAGATAGTCCCGAAGGGGTTGCAGGAAGTTCCGAATTCGTCTGTGGTTTAAGCCGATAGTGATTTTATGGAATAAATTTACTCTTTAGATATTTTTGTGCAATTTCGGTAAAATATATCTGTTAAGATGAGATGTCGGTGTTATTTTCAATTTTTTGTGTCATTTAGATGACAATTTATCCATCGCACCTTGAATGAATTTTATTCTTTTACGTCTTTTATGCAATTGAACTGAATCTGGTTCATATTAGATATTTATCCGCACCCCAACGTCACAACAGAATTTGATTAAAATCGGGGTTTCATGTAGGATTTTGGAAAGCCGTTCAAAAATGGCTCAATCCCGCTCACCATTTCTCCTTTTGGAGGACTCCTCGGGTAGCGAGTAATTACCAAGTTGCAGTGTCCCTCCCGCCCCCGAAGCTTTAGCTAACATTAATTTCAAACAGACTCAGCTCGGTGCTGAGGGAGCAGGTATTTTCCCACACGCCCACGTCGTTACAATGTCACACAAGGTGTGATTTAAACGTGTAGAATTTAAAATCTTGATTTTGGTCGCGACAAATAAAGATACCAGATATAGACTTCTAAATATCCCGACAAGAGGTGTGCATTTCTTATGTAGGTAATTGTCTTATCGCACAAATGTATGCAGATTAATATTAACTGCGTCTATATTATCAGATGATCGTTGTCTCTGCTGTTGCCTGACTCGCCATAGTCATTTCCTTTTTCTCTTTCGCGTTCTCTTAGACGATTGTGAAGAGCAGGAACAGATTTACAAACCTCCCAGCAAAGATAGCGGACGAAACTCATATTCTCCCCTTTGATCATACCGGTTTAAAGAATTTTTGTGACGTATGGTGGTCGTTAATAATTAAGTATAACTCAAGACTTCAATGTTAAAATAAAACAGTATTTAATTACAACCGCAAATAAATACTTAACTAGAACAAAGAAGTAAAAGTCAATCAAAGATAATTAACAATTTCAGTGAATAACTTGTTTGTAGCACAGCTCGGTTTAATGTCCCGTAAATCCTAAATCAAAATCAAAATCATCGAAGCCAAATAATTCACACTAATTCGACTGGATAGTTCCACTCAATAATCATTGCAGTCAGTAGCCTGACACCGCTATTTATACACGTGGCGGAAAATTTATATTCGTAAGTGTCACGTTCGAACCTCGGTGTCGGTAGTTAATCATTTTCCTTCTATATGAGAAGAATAATCTCTCTTTTGTTCGTAACTTCGTAATCCAAAATGTTGGCTGAAAACTTCTGCTGCAGTCATCACAGGTGGTATCTTGTAGGCGTTGAGGAAAGTTAACACGTGAAACCTGTTTCTGTTGCTTAGAGTAACTGACATATCTGGAACTTCTTCCTTGTGCCTCTTCCCGTCAGGACATAGGCGATCATGGCTCTCCACAACTTTCTATCTCCTGTAGCGCTTAGCAATTTTCCTCCCTTTGTTAAGGCACCTCACCCCTCGTTCCGCAATCTATTCACACAGCCAGGTAAATGCCTTCTCCTTTCTCTCTCTTGCCCTCAATAAGGCCCCGTGAGGGTTAAGTTTTTCAAGCTCTCTTAGTTCATTAGTTCCCCCAGAACAACTTATGTCAAATGGTCTGCTTATAAACGCCGCCCCCCACACTCCCAGAAAAAACAGGGAAACATTTTTTTGGGGAATAACTTTTGTAGATTAACATGCATTAGAGATTCCTCAAGCCATAACTTTTATCAAAATAATAAAAAAAAATATTGATTTTTTTTAAATCCTTTTAGAAGCGGGACCCTGTTCATAATATAAATACAGTGTCAAATTGATCCCCGACTTCTTAAACATTTATCTGTGCTTGATTTTTATTTACAAATGTTATTGATAGTTGCATACTAGTGGTGTCCTTTTTTGTTATTGATGTTGTTGTTGTAATCTCTCTCTCTCTCTCTCTCTCTCTATCTATCTATCTATCTATCTCAGTGATATCTGAGAGTTTAAATTTCACGTTTGAATCAGTCGCCATTTTTATTGCAGTTAATCTGAATATTTAATAACCATCGTGTTCCTTTCTTTACTCTGCTACTATTAAGAAGGGCAATTTGCTATTCTCTCATGACTCTAGGGATAAATTACTACTCCCCCTTTTTTATCCCGTGATCCAGATGGTCGTAGGATTACCATGTGTACTGCAGTCACAGTAGAAGTAGTGTTTCTTGGGCAAGATAACCTGACGGAGCCCAACCCTCTTCAGACCTTTTTTGAATTCAGAGTTTTTCCTTCTCATAGACCGGTTGCCATCCAAGGCTATAGAACCTAGTCCGTCCTGCTAATTACCCATATCTGGTGAGAGAAGAGGGTTCATAACTTTCACAAGGGTATTAAGCACATGTGAATGTAATGGATCCAACGGGAATTCGAACTCGGCTCTCCGGTTCCTCAATCCAAGCGGATATACCGTACCTCCCCCACTACTCCCTAACCTACCCTAAACGTCCCAAAATAAACTAGAATGTCAGTCAAGAATCGCACGGTTAAAATGACTTCTGTGGTCCGATGATCGACTCTCCAAATAAGTTTACTGAATGAACATTCTGAGAAGGAACTTAACGGAAAAGGCAGACCTCGAAGTGTTTTAAAATATCTTTCAGAAGTAGCTGCCATTTTAAATTTTTAATTTTGTTTGACTTTTTCCCAATTCATAATAGTGTGCAATTATCAATGACATAATTTAAAAATTAACATTTGTCATTGCGAACAAAGTACAGATAGTTCTTTAAGAATTCATGGATCAATTTAATACGGTATTTATATGAGGACAGGACCCCCACTTCTAAAATGATATTTTTTTTTATTCTGATAAATGTCATGGCATGAGGTAGGTCTTCTTTCTTTTTATGTGCCATGCCCTTTAGGATGTAGACGATCATGGCTCTCCACTTCCTTCTATCCTTTGCAGCTCCCAATAAGTTCCTTCTCTCAGACCACGTTCTGTCATCCACTCGCTTAATCCCGGTAGGTATATCATGCGTTTTTACTTGTCTCTCTTTCCCTCTATTCGACCCGTGAGTATCAGATTCTCCAGACCATCCTTCCTCATTATGTGTCCCAGAAACTTCAGCTGTCTCTTTCTGATGTTAAGTATAAGACTCCCCCTTGTTTGCATCCTCTCTAAGACCTCATCGTTGCTCACGCGCTCGGTCTATGATATCCTCAGCATCCTTCTGTAGAATCACATCTCCATCGCCTCGAGTCTCTTCTTCATCTTTGAGGAAATCGTCCAATATTCGCTGCCGTAAAGAAGGACAGATGTCTCGTAACATCTCATTATTCTTTTCTTTGTTACCAAAGAAATCCTCCTGTCTCGCAGTACTCTGCCCAGCTTTTGGAATGCGTCCTTGGCCATCCCAATACGTCTACGGATCTCAGTGTCGCACTTACCGTCCGCTGTTAAGACGCTTCCCAGATATTTAAACTTCCGCGTCTGCTTGATTCGAGTGTTCCCGGCCTGCAAATCGCATTTCGGGCTCATCCTCTTACTGATGACCATGCGTTCTGTCTTTTTGTAGTTTTTGCTTAGTCCTTTCTTGTCGCCTTCCTTCGCTACCTTCTGTAGGAGGTTTTATAATTTCTTTTCCGTGTCTGCTATCAGTACTGTGTCATCTGCGTATCTTATGTTGTTAAGATTTTGACCGCCAATGCAAAATCCTGGTAGGGTTTCCAATCCTGTCAGAATTGCCTCGATGTATAAGTTGAACATGTCGGGTGAGTACGAACATTAACAAAACCTGTTTGTGAAACAACTTGTGAGATAAGTATTGCAAAAGCATATGTCTATTAGATTTTTAAACACGTCCGTTGGAAAGATTTTATACCGACATTTGTTAACTCCTCTAATGGACAGGTTGATAGGACATTTACATCAAATAATGCTATCAAACTTCAAGCAAGTGACTGATGCTATGGAGACACCCAGAAAACATATGTAGCATTTATGATGAAGTCCTAACTGAACGTCAAGTACGAAATTGGTTTGCGAAATTTAATTCTAGAGAAATGTTGTTAGAAAATGAACCCAGAGCGAGAATTACCTCAGAAGTTGATGCTGACGCTCTTGAATCATTAGTTGAAAAAAGTCCTTCGTAAAGTACTCAGGAATTAAGAATGATGTTAAACAATTTGCAATCTGCCATATACCGACACTTCCATCACCAGGAAATGCTACTCACTAATAAAGGGTTGTTAAGAAAATATATAAACATTTTTTATGACTAATAACTGTGTTACTTTTTAGGTGATTTAAAAGAACGATTGGAATTAAACTTAATCATATGAGAGACCTCTCTCTGTCTTCCATAGGAATGGCTGATGCTAACCTCCAGGAAAGTGTATCATTGCGCCATCTCTGGCTAACGTTCTTAGCTGATATGAAGTGGAAAGACTATATTTAATTCATTGCTAGGTCAGCTGCTAAGAAAGTCGGTTCACTGTGTGGTGCGAGACAATTTTTCTCTCCGGAATCAATCTTAGATATATATATATATATATATCTACCATTCGTTCATGCTTAGGATACTGCTGCCACATATAGTCCGGTTCCCCTGATATAATTGTAGAACGTGTCCTGTCAGATCTCACAGTTTGTGTTTTTTTTTTTAATCTTTTGATTAAAGAAAGGGAAGATCAGGTTTAGGAAGAAATAATGGATGCAGAGAATCAGAACCAGGTTAAATGAACAAAAAAAAAAAAAAAAAAAAAAAAAGAAAATTTATAAAAATGACTTCCCAAGAGGAATGAAGATTGTATTGTTTTTCTTTGCTGTTTTACCTTTGATGTCATTAAATAAAAATGTTTGTATATTTTTGTATTTTAATTTTTATCAAACTTGTTTTTTTTTTCTTTAGTGTGTTTGTGTTTATAAACTGTCAAGAGAAGAAATCTTTCTGTAATGTAAACAAAGCTGCCTATCAACTAGACCTTTATTACTGGATAATTGATAATTCTTAAATTTTTGGCACCACATTAATTAACTGGTCCACTTATAAAAACAAGGAAGAATTTTTCATTGGGAATAGTTTTTGTAGATTAGAATTCATTATACCTTTCTGTAGCCACATTTGACAGAATGGAAAAATATTGATTTTTTTAATTATTATTTTAGAAAGGATGCTGTTTATAATTTAAATATAGTGTTAAATCAATCCTTTATATATTTTTATCATTTAGAAGTGGGTTCCTGTTCATAATATGAATCAAGTGTCAACTCAATACCTGACTTCTTAAAGAGTTATCTGTACTTTGTTTTTATTTACTGATTGAAACTGTCATTGAAAACCACATGCTACTGATGTCCTTTTTCCAATTTATAATAGTATGCAATTATTAATGTTGTAAGCACAGTTTCAGATTTGACTTTTGTGAATAAAAATAACACTTTAAGAAGTCAGGTGTCAATTTAACACTTTATTCATATAAACAGTGCATCACTTCTAAAATGCTAAAAAAATTTTTTTTTTTATATTCTGATAAATGATGAGTGTATAAGAAGGTCTAATGAATGCTAATTCGTAAGAATTGTTAGAATCCTTTTTGTTTTTTTTTTACGAGCTGACAAGTTAATCTAAATAGTGCCAAATTTTCAAAAAGCAGAGCTACTTTAAAACTTACTTACTTTGCTTACAGACATTTAGTTGACTTTGCCTATCAGCTGGGATAGTTGTGTATATCTCACTTGTGCCAGTGATTGGTGTTCAAGCTTAAGTAAATGGATGCTGATATTGTTATAGTGGAACACACCTATTCTATTGTTAATAGACTCTCCCACCTATGATAAGTAGGGGTAGTAGCAGTCGGCCAGTGGAGTTGGGCAGTAAGTCGACTGGCTGATCGGTTGAACTCTCTGCCTTCGGGCGGGGAGGAACCCGAACGAGGCTACGCCGAAGGGCGGAGTCTCTTTCGGGGAGGTAAACCGACCCTGAACCCGTTTATACAGGTTCAATGGGCATATTTTTGGCCGAGCTCACGGGCTCGGAGATCCCACGTTAAACCGGCCTTGTGCCACATGATGCCCTCGTGGGGGGGTGACTGAATATCGTTGGGCAGTCAGTCGATGCCGGACGACCGTTAGTCGGATACTAAAAGTACCAGCTACCACTACTAGATTTCTGCGTCATTACCTATCATATCAAGTTCCTAACGTTTTGTACGTCGAACCTTTTTAGGACCGACTTAGTGAAATACAAGCCTCCACTGTGAAAGTACAACAGATATTCAAGGCGGGTTGACAGGCTCTTGGTACTTGTTAGATTAATGCAACATATTCTTTTTTATCTATTTATATGTCCAAAGAAGAAAACTTTCTGTAATGTAAACAAAGCAGCCTATATTTTTATTTTACTAGAGTCAGATCAAGCCAATAATGGAATACTGTTGTCATATTTAGACGGGAGCTGTTCGGCCCGCACTTTCCACCCTCTACAGAGTCCAGAAGCGTTTCCGACTCATTGTGCGCGACGAATTTTTTTTTCACCCGCCAACTTCTACCTCACCGGCGAGATGTGGCAAGTCTCTCCCTGCTTTATCGTTACTTTCAGGGGAAAGTGCTCGGACGGACTACATTCTTTGGTTCCACCTTCACGGCTAGGACACGACATGCCACTTACATTGTAGCAAACCATCCTTATTCCCTCTGTATTCCATTTGCGAGAAGTAGGTTCCACCAGAACAGCTTCTTTCAGCAAATCACTGCTCTGTGAAACCGACTCCCAAGAGGATGCTTCCACGATCATAAAATCTTAACGTGTTCATGTTTAGTGTTAACTGTTATCTTCCCCTCCTATCCGTACGAAATGCCTTCTAACGTACCCCACTACTTCGAGTGGACCCTGGGTCTTGTACAGGGTGAACCTTAGGGTAAAAAAGAAATTTACTTGATAACTAATAATTCTTAAATTTTGGACACCACTTAAATTAACTGTCCCACTCGTAAAAACGAAGGTTTCTGAGAAGTGTTTTAACAGCGGGCGAAAAGTGAGACATTGGCATCCAAAAACGCATTTGAATAGCGAAAGATGCCTTTCAAAAGCTCAGCAAAGTATTAAGAAACATGAAAATCTCTTTAGAAGCAAAGCAAAGAGTACTGTAATATCAGTCCTCCTATATGACATTGAATGTTGGACAATCTCTTCACAGATGAAAAGAAGCAACGGAGATGTGGTTCAACAAATGCTGAGAATACCATGGAATGAAAATGTTGCTCACGACAAAGTTTTAAAGGAAATAGAAACAAAAATGACACATATAGTTAATATCAGAAAGAGACAATTGAAATTTGTAAGGTATATGATGAGGAAAGAGTGCTTGGAAAATTTGATACAAACAAGGCAGATTGAAGGCAAGAGAGAGGAAAACAACGCATAACCTACCTAGCGAGCTTGAGTAAACAGACTGCGGAACAAGAGATAACATAAAGTCAAAATATATTAAGCGCTACAAAGGATAGGAAATTGTGGAGAGCCATGATTACTAATGTCCTGAAGTACATAGAAGGAGGGTTTTTTTTTCGAAAAATGTAAGTGCTTTTAGAATAAAAGCGGGAGCCTCCAAGTAAATACTTTGAATGCGATGACCATTAGCATAGATTAATTTTGCCTAAAATATGAGGATGTCAGAATAAGTTCATAAAGTTTCAAAATGGAGTCCTTTAGAGGACGCCATTGCCTTAGTTTGTTATTTTTGTTAATATTAAATAGCTGATTCATTTTTCGAAGGGCCACATGCTGATGTAAATAAACGGTATTTAGAGATTCGATCGCCAAGATTCACGCATCGAACATAAATATTTGAGATTTCTGATGTCGCAAGCCATTGCCTTTTATATGTATAGATAAAACAAATTGTTTGCGCATGTCTACGGGCGCGTTCATTTCCTCTTCATATTTTATGCGCATGCGCCAAAAAATTAAAGACTTTTCCGATAAACGTTTCTGTTTACGAAACATTAAAATATAATGACTTTGCCAATTTTATCGATTTGATTTGTAGATTAAAATGCTTCTCCCTAAATAGGAAGATTTATTTAACTTTTATGTTCTAAAGAAATTAATAAAAATAATAAAAATCGGATATTTTAGGTGAGATGAAACGATATATATTTTTTCTTTTTATCAATTACCTTGTTGCTGATCCAAGCAAACGCCAGAAACAAATTACACTAAATAAATAAAATATCGCTATGTCCATGTCAAGTATTCATATGAGATTCTTTCTTCAGGGCCACCGATTCAAACCTTTACAGCTCGTAAACGACGTGCTAGTACAGTATTCCAATTGTAAGGAGGAAGTTCGAAGATATTACAGTAGGATATCAACTAAGGCATTTGCGACATACCGTAAATGATGATTCACTCAGTATTGCTGAAAAAATGTCCAGGAAAAACAACGACCTGTTTACTGTATTTATTTTTTAAAATGACAGCAAATAAGTTTAAAAACATTAAAATCACCATTTCATGATTTTTAAAAATTTTTGTGTGAAAAATTCTTAATAATTTTTTAATACATAACCAGTTCACTTTTCACTGCATTTAACCCTAATCATAACCTTAACTCCTAACCCTAACACTAACCCGTAACCCGTAACCCTAACCCTTAACCCTAACACTTAACACTAACCCCTAACTCTAACCCTAACCCTAACCCTAACCCCTAACCCTAACTCCTAACCTTAACCCCTAACCCTTAACCCTAACCCTTAACCCTAACCCCTAACCTCTAACCCTTAACCCTAACCCCTAACCCTTAACCCTAACCCCTAACCCCTAACCCTAACCCTTAACCCTAACCTCTAACCCTAACCCTGGTATAGCATAATAGAAAATGAATAATAGATATCCTACTATAGTAGTACCGGAAGTTCTACTCAGACAGATTTTTCTCGAGTACAGTTGCTTTGTGAAACAGGCTCCTGCGTGGATGCTTTCCTGAACGCCATAGACCTGACTTCATCAAATCGAGGGTCAATCGTTACCTATCCTCGGTATTCTCATAATCTTCATTTCCGACTTCCTGATCTTATATTCATATTACATTTCGAATTCAGTAACCCTCTACCTTGAGTGGCTCATGAGCCTTGTGTTGTGCGAACATTACCAAACGAAAAATAATAAATCCGTAGCTACCGTATCTTTGCTGCCTGAAGTTTTGAAATAAAGTAGTTTCATTATTTCATAGGCTAAGTTAGTTTTTTAAGTAAAGGTTCAGCTACTATAAGGCCCAAGTGTCACTCAACGTAGAGGGTTACTAAATGGGGTTAGATTATGAGGGTAGGTGCGATAGATAATAGTTGATCCTACACTTGAAGAACTTAATGTTGGTGAATTTCGTCATAATATTAAAGCTGAAATATTCTTCGGGTTGAGATATACTTTACAAACACTAGTTTTTTTTTCTTCAATTTAAACGGTATATATATATATATATATATATATATATATATATATATATATATATGTGTGCTGAACTGTTACGTGATGTCTATCCTCCTATATGACAGTGAATGCTGGACAATTTCCTCAAAGATGAAGAAGAGACTTGAAGTAACAGAAATTTGGTTCTACAGAGAGATGCTGAGGATACGATGGGCCAAGCAACAATGAGGTTTTGGCGAAAATAGAAACAAAAAGGAAGTTTATAATTAACATCAGGAAGAGCCAGTTGAAATTTCTCTGACACGTAATGAGGAAGGAGGGTTTGGAAAATCTGATACTCACAAGGCGGATTGAGGGAAAGAGAGACAGAGGAAAACGGCGCGTAATATACTTGATGAGCTTTAGTAAATAGGCAACAGAACAGGATTTGGGAGTAATAACAAAAAGACAAAACACATTAATAGGTACAAGAGAGAGGAAGATGTGGAGGGCCATGATCGCCTACGTCCTGAAGAAGGCCTCCCACGTCAGGTGTCAATACAGGGTGAAATCTCCGCTAAAAAAAAAAATTGAGTCAGTCTCACTCAAAAAATTGCTTGCGAGAACAACTCTTTCACAAGCGATTCCGTCATATTGTGAAGCGTTGGCATTCCTTTCGGACACACGAAAGCGAAACACTGGGACAGACACACGCGCACACACGTACACATACACGAACATACTCATACATGGTAGGTTACGTCTGCTCACACACAGTGAGCCAACCTGTGGTTTATACTGCAACTATGTTGGGAGAGAGAGAGAGAGAGAGAGAGAGAGAGAGAGAGAGAGAGAGAGAGAGAGAGAGAGAACGTACAATAAGGCCAGTACGCTTAAAACCCTCGGTCACGATGGCTTGTGACTTCGTGCTAGCACAACCATCGACGTCGTACGAAGAGTCTTGCTTGCCCAATTTCACTCTCAAAGCTTGGGTCAAAACGTGATATGGTTTACATGGTCGCCTGTCCGAGTAGCCTAGAACCTTCGCTTTCAGTTCATAAGATACAGGCTTCATTCACACCATGGGCGATTTGTTAGTAAGTTGATGACATCGCGCTTGAGATGCGATCCCAGCGCGCAACACCACCAGAAAGTGCCTGAAACGCACACGAGTTCACGCACACATATACCGGGTTTAACAGCAAATCTGTCGAAATAGTGTAACAGCATAATTATCTATCCTACAAAATATTTAATATCTAAAACATCACTAAACTAATTGAGCTTCTTTTTTCCAGGTGTTAAGACGTTTAGCCATCTTGACACTGTTTTTCGTAAGAATTACTGAAAAACTCTTTGAGTTCTTCAACTAAAAAGATAGGATAAGACTGTTTTGTATCAGACCTACTATCTTCCCCAGTGAGCAATGGTGAAAGGAAAAATAACATTCAGGCCTTCATTAATGGAACCAACATTCATAGTCTGTTTTCCATCTTCAAAACCCATCCGAGAACGGTGAATAAGTTTAAAAAAGAGGGAACAGTAGAGAGGAAAATTGGACGAGGAACTCACAACAGGAAGAGGAATCACCATTTCAACTTAGAGCTAAAGAGATCAATTAGAAAAGACGTTTGGCGCGTAATAGAGAAATTTCAGCTATGACAGTCAAAAGAGCAGTGAAAAAAGACTTCAAGATTAAATCGTACGTGAAACGTGTGAGGCGACTTGTTACTTCGGGACAGAAAAGTAGAAGGTTAGAGAGGGCGAATATCATCTTGAATAAGTTGAAAATGATCCTGGATATATATATATATATATATATATATATATATATATATATATATATATTTGAACTTCAATCCTTCATGAATTTTCGATCCTTAGCTATGATTAATTAATGATGAACATGTCATTTTCATTTATGATCGATTTCATCGTGATACTTCTGGTAAGCATAGAGAGTAATTATACATTGTTATTGCTCAAAGTAGAGTCCAATAGTATTATAAAAAGCGCGGAGAATTCCAGTAAGATACCTTTAATCATTTCTAAGACACAACGGTTTAGAGCTTAATATAACAATTGGACAATTTTGATGTTACACGATTTGGACAATTTTGCAATATTCCTGTTACACCCGGTACATCTCCGCACACGTGCACGCATACACAATAATGATGTAATATCCACGTAAAGAATGCAGAAAAAAATATTAGGTAGATACGTTGCGTTATTTTTTTCACCTCAAGCAAGGTAGTAAAGTAACTAAGATGCAAAGGGTTACTGAGTGTGAAAGAATATGAAAAAAAAAAAAACATATTAAGGAAAGCGAACAATAACAGAACAGGAATTAAGAAGACAAAAGATAACGATTGACATTACATTTAAATTTTTGAACATCTAAGTTAACTAGTAAGGAAGAAGCTGGAAGCAAGAAGTGCAAGAGAAGAAACTGTTAGCATAGAACTTACGGTTACATTGTGCCATTTCAACTGTAAAATGATGAGACCTTTACGCCATTCTAGTTGTACGCTTAAATTCATAAAGTCTAAGTTCCAAAGAGGAAAACTCAAAAGAACAATTAACATGAAAATATCTGTCTATATTTCTGAGACGAGGTATTATGTACATTATTTACATTATTCGAACTATTGTCCTCATCTCAACGCCTTTATCCGCTGTGCCATGTGTCCTTGAGGACACATTGCATAGTGGATAGCGTTAGTTAGATCCAGTGACAGGATCCAAAGAGTGTGAGTTCAATACCCGGTTAAGGCAGTGGAGAACTTGGAGAGGGGAATTAACAGGAGATAAATGATAAATGACATCCATTAAACATGGCACGTGGAACTAGAACAGTCTACCCCAGTGAGCGAAATAAAGGGTTCAGTTCGACATTTCAACCACCTGAAGAAGGCCGGAGCGTACAACGGCCGAAACGTTGTAATAAATATGGCGACAAAGATGAGGACAATAGTCCAAATAATGTAAATAATGTAACATGAAAATATTTATAGAAATGTCACAGGGAATCTACGTTACGGCTTTGGATCAAGTGATTGTAGATGAAATGTCAGGTCAGGACCAATAACATTGCAGATTCTTTGTATTTTATCAAGAATCTCTAAGTACGGAGAAGCGCCAGTCCGGATGTATCAGAAATATTCAAAGAATGGTAGACTTATAAATATGCAAGAAAGATTCTGACGAGCAAAATGGTCTAGCACGACACAGAGAACCAACTTTCCGAACAGCAGACCTAGAAATTGATTCAATATAATCGTTTGATTTCATCTCAACGAAAAACGTTAGCACTAGAAGCCACAAAGAGTAACTCTGCTGACGGTTAGCATCATTGATTGATGGCAAAATGTTCTCCCAGACGAATAAAACAGAGCAGTTTCGTTTTGGAGGCGTTAAAATTAACAAGCCATTCCTTGCCACAGTAAACAACAGATTGTAGGTCATTTTTAAGATCAGCTGCCAATTTTAACTTATTGAACACTTCAGACTTACCAATAAAACTGGAGAAAATAGTTGTATCATCATCATAGATACAGACAATACAGACAAAAACAACAAAAATGACGATACTAGTCTTAATAATGTAAGAAATTGAAGAACCTCCTAGACATGGTAGTCGAAGAAAGTGAGAAGAAAGGACTAACTATCAATTGTAAAAAAAGTTACAGAAACAGCTGTAAAAAAGAAAGTAAAGAAGAAAGGACTAACTATCAATTAAAAAAAAACAGAAGAGAAACAGCTCAAGGTGCAAACTATGAATTCGGAGGTAATAAAAGAAAGTGAGAAGAAAGGACTAACTATCAATTGTAAAAAGACAGAATGTAATGTATGGAATTATCAAAAGAAAGTGAGAAGAAAGGACTAACTATCAATTGTAAAAAGACAGAATGTATGGTTATCAGCAAGAGAAACAGCTCAAGGTGCAAACTATGAATTCGGAGGTAATAAAAGAAAGTGAGAAGAAAGGATTAACTATCGATTTTAAGATAACAGAATGTATAGTTGTCATCAAGAGAAACAGCTTAAGATGCTGGCTACGAATTGGAGACGTCACAATCAAGCAACTACAGAAATTCAAGTATCTGAGAGAGGGCTGTAACAGATGATGAGAAATGTGACACTGAAATCTGAAGGAGCATTGGAATAGCGAAAGATGCCTTCCAGAAGCTAAGCAAAGCATTAAGATACAGGATATGTTCGTTATAAACAAAGTGCTGGCAGTGAATGCTTGACAATCTTCTCACAGATGACGAAAAGACTTGAG